>JAXQJV010001071.1:0-10658 GCA_037042255.1 Penicillium sp. PG106-07D
AAGACAGGGTTCTTCTGCAGAATAAATGAGATAGATCTTTTCTGCAGAATAAGGCGGGTACCTAAGGAATAAGGCAGCGATTTAGACCGTAGGCCTTAGCTACTGACGGGGCAGTTAATGGCCTGACGGATTAGGCCACCAACGAGGTCATCTGACCAGAGACCTCACCGGCTGACAAGGGGTATATAAAATACAGTAAATAACCGAGTCGTAAAGAATTAAACCCCGTTTTGCCCTACTCGGATCGACCGTACCTAGGCCCACAGTTGATCCTAGGGTAGGTCTCTAATGATAATTACAGAAGTGGGCCAATGTTCGCATAACCATATTAAAACGTCACAAGATAAATAGGCGAGGGAGGATAAGTTCATTTTGAACGCCCGGGGCTAACTAGATTCCGTTTCAGATATTAGTGGCGTAGCAAATCGGTGGACTCGACGGGACCTTATAAAGCTGCATTTGACTTCGATTTTCTCCGAGATATCTCGACACTAGCGGACGAGGGCATTGCCGTTGGTAAGTTTTACTTCCCTAGGTGTGCTGTTTCCGTCTGGTGGCCTTATAGCTAGCCGTACACAAGCCGTGCCGTTTCAATCTTATTATCGCCGATGCCGTACGAGCGAAAGGCATTCTTTAGTATCTATCCGATTTCACTATACGACTACAATTTGTAAGGCAAAACGATGAAGTAGACGGTAAAATTCGAGCGGCCCTAGAGCTATATATAGGATGCCGAGCTTAACGGCATTAAAATAGCGGTTGCCAAATTCCAATCCAACCAAGGTCAAAGGATGGTCATTTTCTCTGATTGCCAGGCTACCATTTAAGCAGTGCAAAGTCCTAAGCGATCGTTAGGCCAGTCCGTGCTCTAGCGAATTTACGACCACGTCCGGGCCCTCCGATCGCAGCAGCAAACGCCCACGTTCGACTAGATTCCCGTCGAGATCCGTTGGATCCCCGCACACGTGGGCGTTCCTGGCAATGAGACCACCGACGTTGAAGCAAAGTTAGCGGCAACGGAGGGATCGCGGAGTAGAACGGATTCACCGCCCGCCGGTGATTCGGCAGCTAACCAGATCCAGCATGAATTCGGCTACGTAGCGGGTGGCCTACGAGTGCGATACAATCGCATCATAATCCGTCGAATTCCTAAGATCAGTCGATCTGATCTTGTCAAGGAAGGTCTTCCTCAGATCAGCGTATAACGGGCACTGCATCAAGATATGTCTCGGTGTTTGAGACCCCTCTCCATAGTAACACTGATCCGATTCGACCGCCTTAATCTTGAGCAAGAAATGATTCAGTGCGATCCGCATGGAGCGTATCTGAATCAGAATCGAGGTGTATAGCTTCGATAGGGATTCGAATAGCAGTAGCACCATTTGTCTGGGGCCTTCACCAATCGTTGGTTCGGCTTGATAGTTCGCCCTTTTGTCCACACTTGTGCCCATCTGTTTTTAATGCACCGCCGCACACGGCGTTTTGCGATCGATGCTAGAAGGACGCGATCGCTATGGGTAGCTGACCCGGGGCAATCAATGGAACCAACAGTGTAGAGACTAGTGATTTGGTGTTGATTGTTCGAGTCCGCCGCCCAATAATGACATCACCGCGTGGTCGTAGGATCTCCATATTTTGTTTAAGCGGCTGAAAGGACTCTTGGTCGATTGACACATACAGATTACCTGTTTCAAAACCTACTGGTTTCTGATATTCTCGGTTACCCGTTCATCCTTTTTCAGCGGTTCCTGCTATGTGCTTAGCTCGTTTCCTGGGTTAAAAATCTGGTAATCTTCGTCATTATTTCTTAAAAATCATTCACTGTTTACAATCACTTCGATCGAGCAAGCTACTGTTCATGCAACCGATAGTCATTGAATTTATAATTTAGCCGATCTATTACTTTGTGTAATGGGAAGCCTTCATCACATGGAAGCAACGCTTCCCTTCTTTTATATCGTCACTTTGTTGTCACCGCAGAAACTTGATAACGTATATTGATGTAGTGCATAACAAATCAAAATTTCGGTGAACAGGTCAACTCTTCCGACTATCTCTATCACTGTATATGCAGATTTCTTTGCTTGGTTGTGAGGTGCATTGGTCTCAAGAGGTTGTTTTTGGTATAGAGAGTATCACAACCGCATGCTTTCTTCCTCAGATCCCTCTTCCGATGACTCTGAGCTGGAGTTGCCCAGGGAAATCCTGCTAATTTCCGATATGTTTGGCTATGAAAGATGAGTATTCGGCAAAAGGGGCTCAGCTTCCTAGGTTGCTAGCGAGGAAACCTTATATTTTTGAGGCAGGTCATTATTTCTTTGCTGCCACTTTCCAAGTCGAGCTCTCATTCCGAATGCTTACACAGGCGAGAAAACGACCACGATCGCCTCAACGCCTCAAGACAACATTCAAAGAGGAACACAAGCTCGATCGCTTTGTGACCTATCATTGAAGAGACTTTCCAAAGACACTCGCGTATGTCAAAAATGATAGTAGAGCGTACCATTGAAGGCAACTCATAATGCAGCGCTATCTCCGCAGCAACCGCCACTATACACACAGCAAATGGATAAAAAACTGTCGGAAACGCACACGGTAGATTCGCTGAATATTTTGTAAAGAACATCCATCGGTTAAGAGTTGACCATTCACTGAAACAGATTGGCACTGAATAGGGAAAGCTAGGTTCTACGCATCTTTCGCCGAGGTTAGATTTTGGAGGAAAACAAAAGAAAGTGCTAGAGAAACTTGGCAAATTCAGTCATCTGAGATCTGAATCAAACCGTCGACCTATCATTTACATAGTCACATTTGGAGCATGAGGATTGCTGGGAAATCCTTCCCTCGGTTGCCACGCCTCATGACAACGATCAATAAGATTCAACGCAAAACTGTCAGGCATGTCAGGTAAACTCTATCAATTCATATCGGTTCTGATATACCTACTGGCGATTCATGATATTCCCGTCAAGCAAAATGCGGTTTGGCTCGTTGCCGTCGGGAATCTTATAATTGCAATACCATGTCTTTAGAGATTCCAAAAAGCCGGGAAAGTAATGTTCCACATCGCCAATGTCGAAAAGGCTCTCCGCAAAAGCATCGGTGACGTCGATGGCAACAATTTTCCAATCTGTCCGTCCTTCGTCCAGAACAGCAAAGGCACCAAGTGGCTTCACTCGTTTAATCATACCACATTTAGCAACCTTGGCGCCAATCTCACAAATGTCCAGAGGGTCATCATCTCCCGCGACGCCGGTAAGTGGGTCAATAGCATGAGGATTTTCCCAGGTCTAATAATATAGAGTCTGTTAAAATATGAACGCCAAGTTGACTGCAATAGATGCGACACATTCGCACCTGTGGAATGGCACCGTAGTTGCAAGGGTAGCCTTGGAACGGAGGAATATCGGCAATTTCTCTGGATTTTCCCTTCTTGACATCTTGCTTGATCGGGTTGAAACTAATTTCCTTTGTGATCTGGCGATCGGGATTCAGCGGATATATACGAATATAAAGAGGATCGACACTGACTTCCATCTTTGCGTTCGTTCCTCGCGGTATCTCTACCACCATATTCAATATTCCACATTGACGGTCCGCAAATATAGGAATGTCATGCCAAGGTGAGAACTTTTTACCATTTTGGCAAAAATACATGGAGGTCTCGTCTGACTGAGAACTTGAAGTCTTTTCGATCACTGCATTGGAAGCCATGAAGAGTATAATACGATAGAGATAGAGTGAAGGTAGATGAGATTAAACCTTGCGTTGGACGTATCCTTGAATGACTAAACGTGATGTCATTACATAACCGTGAGTTTGAATTACCAGGAAAGAAAAGAATCAGGAGCAAGTTTGCTGACGTGTTATTTTCCCTACTCCTGATGCGTGGTCCGGAAAAAGCGGAAGTCAGATAGGAATGGTAAGTTAGGGAATCTCAGCTTTTTTTTGGAACCACGAGCAACCTCACCCGGTCCACCAGAGTTTTTCACATTCCTGTGTCAACCTTCCAAAACTGATTCCACATACCAATACTGTACACAATGGGGATCCTCGAAAAGCTTCGGTCGTGCTTCCACTCAAAGCGCAAGCCAGCTTCTACTGCCAGTGACGACAGCCGCCAAGACGGCCCACAACTTCGGCGACAAGAGTCAAACGATGCGGCAGGTGACCCATATGGCGGCCTTACTGAAGTTGCAGCCCCTGAACCAGTCGATCGAGATTCTGAAAAGCAAATTTCACGTCGCAAATCCCTTGAGCAACAATGGTCAGATTCTCCGGGCCATAACACAGAGGATCATAATGACGAATATAATTGTCTGAGCGAGATCGCGGCTCCAGAACCAGTTGAACAACTGACAGAGGCAGAGACGGCAAGACGCCCGTCTCTTGAACAATCGCTCCGCTGAGAAAGAAGAGGTCCACATTACGAATTCTTTTCATTTCGGACTACGGTTGTTTTAGCGTTATGACAGTGTTTCGTGTTTGTCTGTGATAGTGGAGGGCTCAGAGAATATCAATGTATTTTCCAATTCTTGGCTTAGCAGCAGTACCTGCCGCCCACAGTCCATGCTGACAATACCAAAAAATCCTCATGTTTGAATTGCTTCACTGACGACGTTCTCAACTGGTGCAGTAATTTACGCCATACGTGGTTATGCCTGAACTGTCTGTCCACAGAAGGCAGTTGGGCTTCCAGTCGATCAGTGCCGGGAAAGCCGGAACCGACAGTACCACTCGCATCGAAATGACGTCATGCGGAGTAACAACAGGCTAGAATACGTGCTTAACCGCCGAGGTTGTAGCCGGCAATCGGTAGAAAACATCTGGTGGTCAAAAGAATAATGTATTCATATAATATCCTAGATTGCAGAGCTACGTTGTTACGCACGGGCTCTGCTTCACAGTGAGTTTGTACCGAAAGGGGTGATAGTTACCTTACTCGTTGTTGTTAAGAGGTACCTTTTACGTATACTCCTCGAAGCTATATACATTGGTCTCAACTCTATTCCTGGCGGTACGTACAAAGCGGAGGCAATTCCCAGAAACAGTTCGTTCTATGTAGATTGCCCAGTTCTTCACCGTACTCTTTCTTCATTTGTCTTTCTTTGAATTGCCGAGTTGCATGGACCTCCTCATTCTTTACCTACGCAGTGAGTGACATGATCTATTGCTCTAATCCACTTTACCTTTGGCCGGGTAGTATTGTAAGTATTGCATCATATTAATGACAAGGCAAATCTGACTTTTGGCAGTGGAATGTCGAGAGACATTGCGGAGATGCTGAGTAATAGAATTTATCCGCCAATCCCTCTTTGAAGTGATTGTTGACCTCCGGACAGTAGACCATATGAATGATCATGGTTCTTTTTATCCGTAGAGCTCAAAATTTTTCGTTTGTTATCGTATTGAGATACTCCTTAGCGGTAGTGGTATTCGAGTATTTTGGATCGAGTGCTTCGGATAAGAACGGTCGATACGGAAGGCAATATATCACTTTGAATTGTCTGGATCTTGAGCATGTTTATGCACCGATTCACGTTTTCAACACGGCTTCTACATATTCAAGATCTCCTTAGCATTTCCTGAATAGATCTTTTTTGTGACGGTTGACGAGGCGTTGCTGCGGGACATAGCGATGAGAGGTTTGATAGAAGATGGAGGAAGTTTGGCATGGAAACAAACATGGCAAATCGTGGGCAACACTTCAGCAGAATCCCCCACGATTCTGATCTCTCCTCTTTTCTCTCTCCAGCTTTGATACTTTCGTCCTTGGTACCGAATTAATCTCCTTTCGAATGACCTGTAACATTTTTGATCATATCCTCGTCAAAAAGCTCCCGCAATCCTTCGTCCATTTTCTCACTTAGGAAAATGGTAGCTTTCTCTAGTGTATACGGGAAGTCACTTCCATATAGCAAACGGCCGGGCTCCCCAACAGACAAATACCCCTTAATTAAGTCTGGAAAAGGGAAACCTGCTAAGTCGAAGTAAGATCGGGTTCGAAAGAGCTCTTTCACTTGGGCACTTGACGGTGAATCTGTCTGCCCCAGGATTTGCGTTGAAAATGCAGTGAAACGTTCAACGAGCGGTGGGATGGTTGCACCACAATGAGAAACCAAGAAGGTCAGGTCCAGATACTTGTTCACTGTTCCAGTCAAGAGAAGGTTGACAACATCCCGAGTGGTATCAAAGAAGTACTCCATCATAGGGTATTTGTCCAATGCCTTGGGTACACCGGCATAGCCAGGCGTACAGCATTCCGTCGGGTGCATGAAGATAACGGCTTTCCGCTCGTTCAGCCTTTCAAACACTGGGTCCAATTTAGAATCCCTAGGGTAATAACCTTGCGCATTCGTCATGATCGCGAAACCAGCGGCGCCGAGCTCCAAAGCCCTGTCGATCTCCTTCAAGCTACCCTCCACGTTCGGCAGTGGGAGAGAGGCAAAAAAGCCAAATCGAGTAGGATGTTTCGCGCAAATCTCTGCCATTTCGTCATTGGTTTCGCAAGTAATCTTGATTGCTAGTTCGTCATCGTCGGCTTTTAGGTATGTTCCCGGGGACGTTATACTGAGGATAGACTTTGAGATATTGATCTTATCCATCAGCTCAATATGGCTTTCGTGGCTCCAGGCCTACCGACGTTTTTGGTCAGCTCCTCAAATCCTAGTGTATGAGCGTTCAAGTAACCTACAGGAATTGCCGGCATGCCATCGGGCTTTCCCCACCCATACTTTTCGCACCTTTTCTCCAACCGTCTGGTACTACGTGGCAGTGGGTGTCGATTCTGCTCATTGTGAATGTCGGCTGTCGGTGAAGATTGAGGAGATCGAGCGACAAGTTAGAATTTTAGAGGAAGACGGCGATGGGCTGGAGATGCCTTTATGCTAAATCCGGGTGGGGAGTGGTCCCGCAATGGCAATTTTCTCGAAGTATCTCCGAGCTAGCCGGAATTGACTGAAAGCAGAGTAACGGCGAAAGGACTGCAGCTCGCCTAATGTCGTCGCAACGCCGTTTGGGGCCGCCGTCTTGGGACACCGCCTTGGTGAGCCGTCTCGGGCCGTCGGGAGACCGAATCCCGACATACCAGACCCAAGACAAAGCCGAATGTCCCCAGATGATCACTTGATAAAGGTCTAATGCTGCACGAAAAGTAGGACACCGAGCAGAACCACTGCGCTTAAATACCGAGCCTTCGCACCATTGCGGTGCGGCGCTTGGCAAATAATGACAAAATTTCGCTTTGGTGGGCGTAGGTGAAAACCGCATACCGCGATTTCCACCACAAATCCAACCTACTGGCGACCTTGGCCGCTGTTGTCGCTTATTTGAATGTGATGAGCATAAATTGAATATTTTTAGATCGTGCGTTCAATATTGACTTTTTCGAAACCGGCTCAGTAATGCAGCATCGCCCTCGATTCTGGTTTGAGTTGCTAGTGGCCCATCGCGCCCTGACTGAATCAAGATCACCACAAAGCAGATGGGCAGCGTTGACAAAATTTTGAAACCAGGTTCGCCGCTCTGCAAACTAGCAAAACTCAAAGATAATAGACCTCTTTGCATGTGCACTTATCTCTCCCTTTCCCTTTTAGGTTTAGGTTTAGTTTGATTAAGGAAGCGGTCGATTTAATGCGCTACCCCTTGGATAATCAGGTCTAATGCGGACTAGTCTACCGTATTAGAGATAGCATATTGTTGCCTATCTCTTGCTTTGCCCGCATTATTCTGAGTAGACATTTATATGAGGTCATTGTCCAATTTCGGATTATAAAATAGATCAGGCCAAATGAAAAACAGGCACAAACCGAAATAGGACTAGCCGCCTTGAATCACTCGGCCATCTCTCTTTTCTAAACAAGATTTTTTGGTTCTTATTAGTGAGATGGCCCATGGCAAAAAAGGACTAATAGCATGCATGGATTAAAAAGAATAGAAAGTGATGAAGGGATGTTCCACAGAAAGATAATTTAATCGTCCAGCAGGTCCCGCGATTTGAAAACGTCCCGCCATCCCCGAAACGATCGGCAGAAGAAGTTGGGGTATATGGCCAACATGCGGGGAAAATGCGGGGTCTTCGTCATGACTCGACGTGACTATATTAGGAGACCGCTGCATTTCCTACAACTCAAATGCCTACTTCAGGAGCATCTTCATCGCATAAATAAATTAAAAAAAATCATGACGTTATTGATGCTTAGAATGGGAATTGGCCCTAGCGGCCTCTTTCGGAGTTATCGCAGCTTTCATAGCCCTTCTCCTACAATATGCGGTCCACAGCCGGCGCCCAAAGAATTTTCCTCCTGGTCCCCGAGGACTTCCTATTATCGGCAACCTTCATGAATTGCCACTTCGGAAAGCCTTCCTTCGGTTTGTCTCCCTCAGCGCAAATGCTTCACCGGGATTAGCTTGACCAATCTTTCTTAGTCAAACTGAATGGACCAAGAAGTATGGCACCATAATAGGGCTGAAGCTTGGCCCGGCCAATGTTGTGGTGCTTAATAGTTATCGTCATGTCAAGGAGTAAGTCGTACCACCGCGGGGAAGCTCCCAGGGAACACTGAGCTCACACAGAACATTATGGCAGACTCTTTGATAAACGAGGAGCAATATATTCCAGTCGGCCGGCCAACTACGTCGGTGGAGAGCTCATCTGCCCCGACGAGACCCATATTCTGCTGGCACGATACGGTCCAGGGTGGAGGGCTCTCCGGAAGTCCGTCCAAGCGCTACTGAATGTGAACGCTGTTGACGCTTTATATCCTTTGCAGACAGCAGAGGCTACGCAGACTATGTGTCAGCTGCTTGACGATCCAAGCGGCTACTACGATCATATCCGCCGATATTCCACGGCCGTTATCCTGGCATCCGTCTTTGGCCAGCGAGGCGCCAGTTTCCAATCTCCCAAGGTGCAGGCCTTGTACCACGCGCAAGATCGGTTTACCACGATTTTAGAACCTGGAGCGACTCCCCCCGTCGATGCATTTCCATTTTTGAAATATTTGCCGGAGTTTCTCAGCCCCTGGAAGAAAGAAGCCAAAGAAATTCGAAAGGAACAAAGCTCTCTTTACTACGGTCTCTTAGGTGAAACCAAGGACCGCATCCGAGACCAGAAATTAGCATCTTGCTTTATGGAGAAAATTCTGGGCGATCAGGAGAAGACTGGCTTCAATGAAGGGCAAATAGCCTATTTAGGAGGGATTCTGGTATCTTACTCCCGATCGGTCATAATCGAAATATGCCCCCTCGTCTAACAGTTTAACAGATGGAAGCTGGATCTGATACTACGTCCTCAACTCTGCTCACATTCGTCCTTGCCATGAC
The DNA here is from genome assembly GCA_037042255.1 of Penicillium sp. PG106-07D. Classification (NCBI taxonomy): domain Eukaryota; kingdom Fungi; phylum Ascomycota; class Eurotiomycetes; order Eurotiales; family Aspergillaceae; genus Penicillium; species Penicillium sp. PG106-07D. The sequence goes on from JAXQJV010001071.1 coordinate 9,325, forward strand.
GCAATACCCAGAGATTATGAGTAAGGCGCATGAAGAAAAAGATCGTGTTTACGGAAATGATCGATCTCCGACGTTTGACGACCTTCAGAGTCTGAAATATCTAAATGCTTGTATGAACGAGGTTGGTCATCACAGGAGTAGGCAGATTTCGGAAACGCAGCAAATACTGACGTACGTAGACTCTACGATGGCGACCGGTCGCACCCGGCGGAATCCCTCATATGCTGATCCAGGATGATTCATACGAAGGTTACTTCTTGCCCAAGGGCACAATTGTCTTCGCAAATACATGGGCCATTCATATGGATGAAAGTGAATATGAGGAGCCTGATCGATTCAATCCAGACCGCTTCTTTGGCAATAAATTTGGCTGCAAGCTTGATCGAAGCGATTCCGATGATCATCGTAGACTCACCTACGCATTTGGAGCCGGTCGGCGGGTCTGCCCTGGTCAGCGACTAGCCGAGAACTCATTGGTAAGCTTTGAAATGAGATAATGAGAACTGAAAACATGCTAAATATTTTTCAGATGCTCAACATGGCCAAGATGGTTTGGCTTTTTTGCATCAATTCCACTTCTTCCACGCCTCAGGATGTGAGCATGGGCTCAGCTTTCTCTGATGGGTTCCTTGTTGCACCCAAAAAATTCCCCGTTCAATTTGTCCCGCGTTCAGACCATCGTGTGGAAGTCATTCGGAATGAGCTTGAAGAGTCTAGGGGAGTCTTCACGCGATATGAGTGATTTCGATAAAGCTCCAGTTGAAAGCGTAAGTGAACATAGGCCCATATACAAATCTCGAAATTGGATTTCTGTTGATGCTAGAATTTAGAGATAAATTGTATGATCTCCTCTTCAGATACCATAGTGGAATCGGTTATTGAAAAAATATACACATTCTTAGTCTTGTTACCATAATCATACATAGACTACCTTTCCAATAATCCCATCCAACATTGCAGGGATTGGCTAGCTCCAGCAACTATGGACAAAATGAGATCAGGAGGAATGATACAATTTTGAAAGTTTTAAGAATTTACAAAGCCATCGCAAGGAAATTCTCGGCTCGTGGAAATCTTTCTTCTAAGTCTCCTTCGCAATGAAACACTCTTCTGAATCTACTCAATAACCGCACGAATGTCCAGTCATTCTCGAAAAATGATATTTGACACTGTACTGCACATGATCAATCGAAGTAGTCTGCGGTAATTATGCTAAGGGAGATAAAGAAAACAAGACAATGTCCGTAGTTGAGACAGCATTCTTTCACAGACCTGCCGTGGAACGTAAAATTGGTAGTGGAGCGAAGCAACCATTTAGTGACTGAACAAGCTTT
>JAXQJV010001072.1:0-10445 GCA_037042255.1 Penicillium sp. PG106-07D
TAAAGATTGTATTACTAATATATTCTTTTCTTACAAATGAGGGACTGGCACAGGAGAACACCACATTGAGCCAAATTCCTACCTTCGTGACCGCAGTCCCCAATGGCACGGAAAAGGTACAGTCCGAGCTTGTGACCCCTGTCAGCGACGAGATAGAGCCCTTCCGCTGACCATGAGAATAGGGTCTCTACCTTGCAGTTGACTTGGGTGGCACCAATTTCCGTGTATGCTCCGTTCAGCTGCACGGCGACACCACCTTCTCCCTCACTCAGTCCAAGATCATGATCCCTCGGGAACTCATGGCCTCCGGTACCTCCAAGGATCTCTTCCTTTTCCTGGCCCGCCAAATTGAGGCCTTTTTGCGCATTCACCACAACGATCACTTTGAGGCCCACCAGCGCCGGAGACGCGACGGCAACGAAGTGGAGGACCTCTTCGACTTGGGCTTCACCTTCAGCTTCCCCGTGCGCCAATGCGGCATCAACTCCGGAACCCTGATCCGTTGGACCAAGGGCTTCAATATCCCCGATGCCGTCGGCCACGACGTATGTGCTCTCCTCCAGTCTGCCATTGACGAGCTCCACCTTCCGGTCCGTGTGGCTGCACTTGTCAACGACACCGTGGGCACTCTGATGGCCCGCTCATACACTTCTCCCGGCGAGACCGGCACCCTGCTGGGTGCTATCTTTGGTACCGGAACCAACGGAGCATACGTCGAGAAGGTTGACAAGGTGACCAAGCTCAAGAACATGAAGGATGCGCAGTACGATACCTCCACGGGCGAGATGATCATCAATGCCGAGTGGGGCAGCTTCGACAACCACATGGGCGTGCTGCCCGATACCGTGTACGACCGAGAGCTGGACGCCGACAGCAACAACCCCGGTGTGCAGATGTTCGAGAAGCGTGTCTCTGGTATGTTCCTGGGTGAGATCCTGCGCCGCGCCCTGCTGGCCCTGCACAACAACCCCGACCTGGGCCTCTTCAAGCCCAGCAAGACATCCAGCGTCTCTCTCCCCTCTGATTCCCTCTTCTACCGCCAATGGGGTCTGGATACCAGCCTGCTGAGCCAGGTCGAGGCCGATACTACCAAGGACTTTGTCGACGTCAAGGCCGCGCTCAAGGACCACCTGAAGATCGAGAACCCCAGCGATGCCGAGTGCCAGGCTGTCAAAATTCTGGTTCACGCCATTGGCAAGCGTGCCGCACGCCTCAGCGCGGTCCCCATCGCTGCCATCCTCATCCATACCGGCAAGCTCGAGACGGAGAACATGGTCGATGTCGGTGTTGACGGCAGCTTGGTGGAGTTCTACCCCAAATTCGAGGAATACATTCGCGAGGCTCTGCGCGAAGTGCCCGAGGTTGGCGTTGCTGGTGACAAGAAGGTCCGCATTGGTATCTCCAAGGACGGTAGCGGTGTTGGTGCTGCTTTGATCGCCTTGGTGGCCAGCAAGGGCGAGACCCTGCAGAGCCCCACTGGCCATGGGAAATCCATGTGAAGCAGGAGTTGCACTCTGCAATCAAAATCCTTCTTTTCTCTTGAAGCGTTGTCCCAGGGCTACTTGGTTTACTGGCTGGGCCAGTATTTTGAGGTTGGGTGGATCTTTTCTCTTCTTTGGCATGCCATGGCAGGCATCCTACCAACCTCCGAACCCCCTCTTCTTTTGCATGACCCGATCATCTAGCGAGGGCTGTTCGCTGAAACCAGAATTGCAAAGTTGACGGGTTGTCAGGGAAATGAGCGTTGCTTAGATCTCAGGCGACAGCCCGAATCTCACATGCTCAAGTGCTCGATATGTCGCTATTCTTTTCTTTCATGGTCTGCTTGGTACACTCAGCAGGATGTATCTTTAGATTTTGTTTTGCTTACTGTTTGGTTATGGTCTCCCGGAGTTGCACCGACATTTTCCTGGCGTGGAACGGCATCCATGGATCCGATATCCCTGCACATATTTGCATCTTGGCTTTGAATTCTCGAATGAATCATGAAAACATTTTACTTCTATTTCTTGGCTCTTTGCCTCGTGCTTTGCTGTTGAAGATAATCTATTTCCGGAAAGGAGACTGATCTTCATTACTACATTAAGAAACTATATTCACACGAACTCGACACCTCCAATCTAGCGGCCAGGCTCGTACCCGATCGCCTTGGGAGCCATCACAAAGTCAATGTGGCCACCAGTCCGGACCAGCATGCCAGCCTTACCATCCGTAGTAGCCGGGTCCGCACCAATAAAGTTGTTGGGGAATCCCACATCAAACTCGGTGGCAGACTCGAGGAACTGGATTTGCTTCGCCGTGAGACGAATCGACAGCGCCTGAATATTGTCGTGCAGATGCTCGACCTTGCGGCCGCCCACGATGGGGAAAACATTAGGACTCTTGCACATCACATAGGCCAGCGCAATCGCCGTAACCGACTCAATGCCGTGCTCCGCGGCAACCTTGGCCAGCGCCTCTGAGACGCGCCGCTCATCCTCCGTCTGATCCGCTCCCATCGAGCTGCGCAGGCCCTCGCCGGCCGCCTTACGCGCCTCGAGCTGTTTCGCCGTCTGGAAGTGTCCGCTCCCCAGGACATCCCACGGCGCCAGCGCCATACCAAAGTGCCGCGCCATAGGCAGGATCTCGCGCTCAAAGTCGCGGCGCATCACATTCCACCGACCCTGGTACACGGAGAAGGGCGTCTTGCCATGTGCGCGGGCGTACGTGTTCGCTGCACTCACCACCCACGCGGGACTATCCGAGATACCTAGGTACATGACCTTGCCCTGCTCGACGAGGATGTGCAGTGAGTCCATAATCTCCTCGATGGAGGTGGTATGATCCCACCAGTGCAGGTACAGCACATCGATATAATCGGTCTGCAGCTTGCGCAGCGAGTCACGCACGCTGTTGAACATGCTACGCTTGTGATTTCCCACCGCGTTGGGCGCTTTGCCCTTGCCCAATTCCCAGGTGCGGTAGTCGGTGGTGAATTTGGTGGCGAGGACGATCTGGTCGCGGTTCTGGCGGGCGGTCATCCATTCGCCGATCCAGGCTTCGGATTGCTCGTTTTGGTAGTTGTTCGAGGTGTCGATGAAGTTGCCGCCCGCGGCGACGAAGGCGTCCAGCAGTTTGAAGGATTGCTCCTTGTTCATGCTGCCCATCATTTGGGACCAGGCGTCGCCGATGGACATGCCGCCGAGCTGGAGTGGGGAGACGCGAATGCCTGCTGTGGAGGAGAGCACGCGGTAGCGGCCCAGAGGGGTGGCCGGCTCGGGGGGTGCTTTAAAGATTTCGTCCATTGTGGTGATGCTTGTGATCTGGAGAAGAGAGAATTGAGATGACTGATTGATTGAGACGATTGGAGTTGTGTAGATTGGATTGATGAGTGAATGGCAGGTTAGAAGCGAAGATATCTGATTGAATTTATACTCCGGTGCCCGAGGCGTGACGCTTCCTCGAGCCACCAACCGTGGAAGCTGTCATCCGGAATTAAGGGCTGGATCCGATCGATCTCCCCCGTCCAGCGTCTTGGCTGCTGATTCATAATAATAGATTACTATACATATAGCTCTCTGATATCATTGCTCCATGGGCTATGCCTGATCGGGCTGACACTAGAGTTTGCTGTTCAATAGGCCATGCCTCAAGGTGTTGGAGTTGTCTAACGATACTCAATAACTATAACTATAGTTGAGTGATGATGTCATCTGATGGACATTCGTATCATCTTGAGATGAATTTCTCGATTGAAGACGTCGTTGCTGGGAGTGTAGAATACCGGAGCTAGGCACAAAACATTGGAAGGATCTTGATTATTTCCGCGCATACACATCTGCCATCGATTCTCGCAGGTTCGAAGGAGTCTCCGAGCTTGTCCGGTATAACGAAGCTTAACTCCAAACTCCGTCATGTTCATGTCCCCCGGACTACGCTAAACTATCCCGGGTAAGAGCACCTGTCAGCAGTGAGCACTGCTGAGTAAGTTCATGCCTCAGGCCTCCAAACCTTAAGGCATCAATCCTCCTCCTTGCGAACGATCGGGCGATCTTCGCGCCCGAATAGCTAGAGTTTCTCCCTTAACTCCTTTAATTCCCTCCAGATGATTCCCCGGACCATCCTACCCTAGTGAATGGTCCGGACGATCTGAGAATGTCAGGATACACCGATCCGTCGGAGACTGGGTGTTTCCGATTCCGAGTCTGACCATCAGGGCTGGTTCAGGTTGGTAGTTACCTAACAGTCGACACGGTCAGGTTGAGTGTACAAAAAATGTACTAGCTGGTAGCTTGCGAAGACCCGATAACCTCTATGCTGGCAGCCATGTGGCTCACGAACTGAGAGATATGCACTTACTATAGGCATACAAATTGTACTGCCCTTCTCGCTCCTTCCTCCACTGTCATCGCACGCCCCTTTGCTATTGATCTTGCAATGATGTCTTCTTCACCGTCATCATAGAGCGAGGCAAGGGGCCCTCCACTATTTATAAGACTCGTTCCTTCAGTGGCCACCCAGCGGGTCCTTCAAGGGCGCCTGGCCCAGCCCGCAGCCTCTAGCTTGGTGATCCTTGCGTGATCTCTTGGGAGCTGGCCTGCGGCTGAGACGCGGTTTCACTTTTCGCTGCCGATTCGATACGCCAGTTGTGGGCTGCGGGATCGTCCCGGTGATCGACTGACTAGTGCATTGACTAAGAGAAGGCTGACGAAAAGTCAACAGCAGTTGTCATGATGCAGAGGACTGAGGAGAGTGTCTAATTCTATGTGTCCACCCTCCACAGCCTGAAAGGCTGGAATACGAAGTCCATCTTGCAGACCGTTCTACACAACGCATGTGGCTATGCATCTTACCAAATTCATGCAGAAACGCCATGGCCTCGGATTGTTTTCTTTTTCCACACGTACCACATGGGAAATAAAGATTCAATTATAATAGTGACGGTGCCACCGCCGACCGGAGGACTCCTAGTCCTAGTCCTGGACCCAATCCTTGTCCTGATTCTACCCACATCCACGTCCTGTTTCCCTGTACTCCGTACTCCAATTTCCCTTGGCCCTTGGCCCAAGTCCGTGGTCTGCCTGGCTGCATCGGCAAGGTCGCCCTGGCCTATGATGAGACCTGTACTCTGTACACAGGGCCAGTTGCAATCCCAATGCCAACCCTGCGCGGTCTGCACGCCTGCACGCCTGCATGAATAGGACTTATTAGTACCTTCTGCCCAACTACAGGTTTTTTTCTCGACTCTAGTCCTTCTTTTCTTTTCTCCCCCTTTGTACGCCCCTACGGTAACGTACCCTGATTCCCGATTTGCTGGACTATGCTCCCCCGACTTCGAGTGAAATTGCCTATAATGTCTACATTGTTTAGTTCTTCCAGCTCCCCTAAAGAGGCTGGCACTGAGGTGTCTCCGGATCTGAATCAGAGTGCGACTGCGACTACTGCTTCGCCGGCTCTCACAACGCAAAACTTGCACTCGGTCAATGCAGATGCCACATCTCAGAACGAAGTGTCTTCGAAGCCATCGAGCGAGAAAGAGAGTACCCTCGTCGATGAGAGCGTCCGGGATTTGACCACGGCTGAGGATACCAACAAAGAGACGACCCCCAATGAAGGCTCTAATGAAGAGTCTGGTCGAAATGATACCGAGAAAGAGGCCACCAAAGAAGAGGCAAAGACCTCGAGCGATGACGACGTTGAGACTAAATCAGCAGAGCCCGAGCCGGAATACCCAACGGCCTTCAGACTTCTCCTCATCACGATTGCGCTATGTCTCTGTGTGTTTTGCGTGGCATTGGTGTGTTGCCCCATATCAATTCGCAATCCGAAACCCTTGGTCGCCCTCACTGACATATTGCAACACTCATTATAGGACAACACGATCATCGCAACTGCCATTCCCAAAATCACTGATCAGTTCAACTCGCTCGACGACGTCGGTTGGTACGGCAGTGCCTACCTGCTCACCACTTGCTCCGTCACCTTGACATTCGGCAAATTATACACCTTCTACTCCATCAAATGGATCTATCTGGTCGCCCTCTCCATATTCGAGCTTGGCTCCCTCGTCTGTGCCGTCACACCCAACTCGGTCGGTCTCATCTGCGGCCGTGCCATTGCTGGTCTCGGTGCGGCGGGCTTGTTTTCGGGCTCTATCTTGATCATTTCTCAGAGTGTCCCGCTGGAGAAACGACCTATGTATACGAGTCTCGTGGGTGCAATGTTTGGAATCGCCAGTGTTGCGGGTCCACTGTACGTTTCCCTCTTTGTGTTTCTTTCATGGCTTGCTTTTCCAATGAGTTCATTCTTCGAGGTATACTAAATCTGCTCTAGTATGGGAGGCGCATTCACGGATAGACTCACTTGGCGCTGGTGCTTCTACATTAACCTCCCCATCGGCGCTGTGACCTTCTTCTTTATCCTATTCTTCTTCAAGAACCCCAAGTCACTGAAGACAGCAAAGGGGTGGAAGGAGCAAATCGCCGAGCTCGACCTGCTCGGCTCAGCCATCCTCCTGCCTGCTGTTATCAGTTTGCTGCTCGCCTTACAGTGGGGTGGTACCAGGTACCCGTGGAGCAATGGACGCATCATCGCTCTGTTCGTCGTCTTCGGCGTACTGTTCATTGTTTTCGCCGGCGTGCAGTGGTGGCGTCAAGATCGTGCCACTGTGCCTCCGAGATTGATCAAGAACCGCAACGTCTGGGGCTCGGCCTGGTATGCGCTGGCTATCGGCGCGGCCTACTTTGTTCTCGTCTACTATGTCAGTACCCTCGCCTTGCATCATATCATACTCAGTTACTGACTACCCTCAGCTCCCCATCTGGTTCCAAGCTATCAAGGGCGCGTCAGCCGTGAAATCAGGTATCATGAATCTCCCCATGATCATCAGCGTTGTCCTCGTTTCCATCGTAGCAGGCGGTCTCGTCACAGCCTGTGGCTACTACACGCCTTTTATGATTGCCTCCTCCATCATCATGACCATCGGTGCTGGTCTACTCTCCACCCTAGAAGTCAACTCAGGCCACGCCAAATGGATCGGCTACCAGGCTCTCTTCGGCATCGGCCTGGGCCTGGGCATGCAGCAGCCCATGATCGTCGCACAGACAGCCCTCAGCCCCGCCGACGTCCCCAGCGGCACCGCACTCGTAATGTTCGCGCAAACCCTCGGGGGCTCGATCTTCATCTCCGTCGGCCAGAACATTTTCCAGAACCAGCTGTTCAATAATCTTCGCGCGGACGCGCCGAGCGCCAACGCCGCTGAGCTGGTCGCGGCTGGTGCGACTATGCTGCGTAAAGTCGTGTCGGGTCCCGTTCTGCAGCAGGTCTTGGTTGCGTATAACGATGCTGTCACGCAGACTTTCTATGTGGCTGTCGCTATAGGTGCGTTGTCGCTTATCGGGCCTATCTTTGTCGAGTGGCTCTCCGTCAAAGGGAAGAAGGTTGAAATGGCCGCTGTTTAAAGGGGTGATGCTCCTGGTGTGCTTTGTGGCGAAGATCTCTACTTCCGATTTCCCTTCATTATCCTCATCTCCCATCCTGTCTTCTTGCATATTGTTATTTCTTTCTCGCTGTGCAGGTCTGCGAAGTCACTGGCTCGGACAGTGTATCCAGCAATGGCTTTAATCCTCATAGCTCTCCAGGTAATACAATCTAATGAAGATCTGTGGGAGTAATTCCATCTTCAAGTCAATTGACCGGGAGAGGTATCCCAACAGTTTTATTATGCATCACTGGGTGTTCTATGCTCGCTGACCAGTAAATTCCATAAACGAAACGCCAAATAGAGGATATTAGAAAGAAACAGAAAAGAGCCGACAAAAGGAAAACACCGGTTAAACCACCGCGTACAAACTGAGATAAATACCCCAAATCACCCCACAGGCACTGCCGAAGACGACTCGCCGGTCAACAGGAATGATCGTGTACATTAGCGTCGAAACCACGGGGCGATACTTGAGACGGGCGATCATGATGGGACGAAAATCCTACAGACATCGATCAGCACCATTTTCAATCCACAACGCTGATTAAGTGAAAATTCAGCAAGAAAAAGAGAAAACATACCACAAGCACCAACTCCCACACCTTCCCCACCGTCTCCCCCTTCAAAAGATTAATCAAAACAACAAAAAGCACAATATTCATCGCGCCCGCCACCGTCTGATCCAGCAAAAACTTCATGACGAAGCTATGCACGCCAGATCGTTGCATCCTCGGCGCCCACCGCGCCCCGGTCTCCAGCTCCTTCTCCTTCTCCTTCTCCTTTTCGAGATGCCGGGGCAACACGGCATCATCGCTGATCTGCAGCGAGGCCATGGAGGGCAGAGTCAGAGGAGAGGAGAAGAATGCGCGCAGGGCGCGGAGGGAGAAGAGAGAGCGCCAGGAACGGAGGAGATGGGATGTCTCGGCGCGGGAGGGGAAGCCTGGATAGCGCGCTTCGAGGGCGCGTTGCCAGTAGAAATTGATGGGCACGATGAGGATGCCATAGGTGATGAATTGGAGGAGGGCAAGGGTGTTGAGTGTGAAGGGGGTCTGTAGTATATTGTTTAGTAAACCGATCATACAAAGTTGTTTCATGTTTGTTCTGTGGTTATTGGGGGAGGGTTTTTTTTGGTTTCTGCTTACGGTGTTTTTGCGCTGGTCGATTAGCTGCGCGAGGAGGTTGGAGATGGCATTCAGGACGGTCGATTGCGCGAACGTCACAATTAGGGCGGAGGGCATACTCGCGGCACGGCCATGAGCTTCAAAGATGCCGTGTTGGAATATGGCAGGGCCCGTTCCTCAATTTTTCTTTTCTCTATCGATATGCCCCCACTGGATCTTCGGGGGCTTGGACAGGGAGACGTTTTCCTGGCGCTCAGGAGGAGATTGCCAAGACGCGCAACCGTGTCCTATCGAGTGAGACTCGCGACGCATACTTGACCTTATCGCTTTTCACTTCGATTTCTACTTTTACAATCATAATTCAACGTGTTTGAGAAAGGGGGGAAAAGATATCTCATTCTATGTCATTATGGCTCATTTGCTAATTGCTGGCATCACATGTCATTGTCATATCCATTTTAATTCACCGGCAACACTTTTTGAAACTCCACGTTAGGCCCATCCTTCGCGCTGGTAAAGTGGTCAACCAACGCCAAATGACCATTCTCGTCCTCGCCCTGGCGATCAGCCAGTGACATGTCAAACAGGAAAACCAATCGGGCAAGCGTCAACCGCATCTCCATGAAAGCCATGCTCTTGCCAATGCATCCGCGCGGCCCAATGCTAAACGGACAGAACGCCCGGCGCGCGGTCTCAATGTCTTCTTTCGTGCTTGTCCACGAAACGCCCGCAGCCTTGCAGGTGGCGCCTTCGATCCAGCGCTCGGGGATGTACACCTCTGGCTCGCGGTAGTACTGTGGCTGGCGGTGGATTGAGTATGTCGGCGTGCCGCAGTCGGTGCCGGCGGGGAGGAAGACGCCGTCTACGACGGCGCCGCCTTGCATGACCTCGCGGGGTGGTGCGCCGGGCACGGCGGGCGCAAGACGGAGAGCCTCGTCGATGCAGGCCTTGAGGAAGACGAGCTCATTGAGCTGGCTACCGCTGACAATATCCTCGACGGTGGAAAAGGCGCTGCGGACCTCCTTGGTCAACTTGGCCAGGGCTTCCGGGGAGCGGACCAGGTAGAACAGCGTGGCGGCCAGGGTGGTTGAGGTCGTGTCACTGCCGGCGATCATGAGCACGTTGGCTTCGCCCCACAGCTCGGGCGTGCTGAGGCCCTTGCCGGTCTCCGGGTCCTTTGCGTTTAGCAGGTAGTAGAAGAAGTCCTTCTTGGCTTCGCGGCCGGCCATGGCACGCTCCTGGGCGCGCTTGTTGGCTTCAACGCGCGAGTTCATGATAAAGTTCCAGCGGTCTTGGGTAAGCTTGCGAATGAAGATCTGGTCGAGGTGCCAGCGGTCGAGTGGCATCCAGAGTCCACACTGCAGGGTTTTGTTAGAATACTGCACAATAGACACGAAGCCAGTTTGTTACAGCCTCGAGGGGAAGATCTCAAACTTACAACATAGTGCCGATTCGCAGCACGATCCACCAAGCCGATCATATGTCTACGGCCCTCCGCGATGAGCATGTCAAAGCTCTTCCCAAAGCAGAGCTCGCCCATCACATCGTAGGAGAGATAGCTGAACCAATTTCCCATGTTCTTCACCACACCCTTCTTGTCACCACCCTCATTGCCATCCACACCCGCCAGCGACGCGCAGAGCTGTCGCACATGCAACAGCATCACATCCTCCATACCCTTCAACGCGGTCTCCGAAAATGCCTGGCTAAGCACACGCCGCTTGCGCCCGTGCATCGTCTTATCAATCGCATTGTGCGTGTTGTACACTCCCTTGATGGCAGGGCATATCTTGATTTTTTTTGGTCTTACCTTTTTTCTATAAAAATTTTTGTTTTAATAAAGAAATATATTCTATAGAGAA
>JAXQJV010001073.1:0-10439 GCA_037042255.1 Penicillium sp. PG106-07D
TGGTACAGGTTTGATGGGTTTGTGATGTTTGCGCACCTGCGCCGGGCCCGGCGGCGTCGCTACTGCCCGACGGTCGAGGCGCGATGGGGAGGAAGCCGTTAGAACCGTGGTGGCGCGGGTATAGCCTGCCGGGGGTAGCTTTCTAAGAACACAGAAGGAAACATCAGCACCATGCAGTCTGCGTTTCTTCTTTGTGTTTTGTGTCGAAGATCGGCCCTTCCGGTGGTGGGAACGGCGGGCTTTTCTTGCGTGTGTGTAGTTGCGTTACTTTTGAGGTTGGAGATTTGAGCTCCGCTTCGCGCTTGAGACGCGCGTGTTCTGTGGGTGCTGAGCAGGGTGTGGCGTGGCAGATTGAGCATGTTGCGAAGGGGCGGCCCTTGCGCTTGATGCGGATCAATGGTCGGTCTGTGTGGGTGCAATATTGGCGATTAGTTAGAGGGCTACTTTCAGGTTGTGATACCTATGGCGTTGTGGTGGTGGCATGTGTATAGATTGAAGAGCAGAAACAGAAATTGGATCTCAGTTCATACCATGATGTTTACAACTCGACACCCGATGACCTCGAATGCAAGCTTCGCAAGCCCACTTCTGACCGTCGATGAGCATCCCTCGATAAGATGGAAAGAAGCAAGCATGGCGAGGTCGGGCTTGTGGGCCTTTATACCTGTCCACCGTAGCAATTGATCGGCTAGGCCCGCCATGAATTTTCGAATTCAGATTATCGGATTTCCGTTTCCCTCCCGTGTCTTCGTGTTTTTTTTTGGTATCAGTTGATTGTGATTTCCGGGGAGAGGGAAAGGTAGGATTGGGAGGGGCTGTTTTCTGCGAGTGGGAGCTATGACATCGACATCCACACTAAAGGACGAGGGCATAGTTGCAAGCAGTGTGTCGTGACTGGCTGTCTTCAGCTGGCAGTCCTGACGGGGATTAGTTCTGTATGTCGATAACGAATATTTCTGATTGGATTTGAGCCACAGCCACAGGATCGACCGAGAGTTGGACTGGCTCGTGCATGTCGGAGGGTTTCCAACTTTGCACACGGTTAAAGTACTGTTTTAGTGGATGTTGACCATGGGAGCTTGGACTAGCCATATGTTTCGGTGGCTGACATTTGCGGTACTTTTGTTTTGTTTTTTTTTTCCTCTAGTCCCTCTAATTGCTTTAATTGCGCCAGGCGTGGGTCGCAGAGAGCAGAGAGCAGGCACCTCGTGGCTCTGGGAACTATGACTTACAGATGGGTGGTGTCCAAGCTTCTCTACACATTGTGGTCCTTCCTATACAGTATACTATTGATTGAAAATGATTCTACCGTTTAAAAAGAACTTTCACTTTTTGCGGGACTGTGTTTTTATCCTCTTCTGTCTAGTCTTATCCGCTCTGGTTGCAACAGTGTGAGGGATTTTTTTTTCTCACACCTCGGCTGCCTGGAGATGTACCAGTTTACATGTTCCCGCGCGCCCAAAACGCAGTTGGAACACAGGCAGAGTGGAAATTGAAACGACCGGGAAATCCCCTTCTCTGGAGAAATTATCAATAGGTTGGCGCTTATTCTTATTACATGGCTAATCTTGTAATAGGCCATGGTTGGATGCTGCTGACTCCCCCGAGCTGCCAGATCGGTGCTAGATCTTGCTACTGATAATGCCTCATACATATTCCGTGCAGCGGTTCGGATGGCCGAATTTGTTGTACCGAGGCGGGACTTGCATGTTGGAACCCTGCAGCCGTTATTCCTTCTATTATTCTAATACACTCTTGTCCTACCTATCTAAGCTTCACCAAGCTCACAAGTTGAACTTTGGGAGAGCCCGGAACTAGGCAGTTTATCGGTTGTAAAACTGCTTGGACTTCCCAGTCACTATAGCCATGTCCGCAAGCAAACAACCACACAACCGCGATAGGGCTGATGGACAAGCCAAAAACCATGTACCGGCACTAATCCATGATGCCACAGCTCACTAACTCATTGCCAGCGCCATGGTTTTCCTGCATGAGACCTGGTCAACCATAGTGGGCTATATGCAAATGGAGGTGGCTGTGCCTAGCTTCGCTTAAGTGGCGTCGCACCGATCTGTGCATAGGTACCCATTTCCAAACAGGATTTTTTTTTGCAACAAGCGCAGTAGCCTTAAATTTGATGATGGGGTGTCTTCGTGTTTCACAAGCTAGGACTTGCCTGAATCCTCCAGGTCATGTTCTTTGCACATGCATTGCTGCAATAATTGCTTTTGAACGTCGTAGCGGACTCGGTTGGGCTGTTCCAAACCTTCTCTCGTTGACCTGTAGATCAGAAATACAACCTCCAAAAATCAGCCTCGACATTTATGGTATGAAGCGAACCTTTTTTTCATGGCAAAATTAAGGAATATTAAGCTCTGGTTCACACCGATCAAAACGCCCTGAAACTCGCCAGAGGCGTACCACCGGTCGACCTGGCAATCTGTAAAATGGGGCGGTCTCCACTGCTTGAATATGCGCCATTTTGCGAACCTGAGGCATTTTTCTTTTCCAATTGTTCGGCTTGAGACGCGAAAAGCTCTCTCTCACCGTACTTCCTCTGCGCCAACTGCCAAAGAATACGACTGACTCGCTCTACCTGTTCAATCCACTCGTTGAATGACACGATCGAAAATGAGAATAATTTGGTCAGTGATGGCATGGTCGAACAGGCTGCCGTGCCGGTATGTGGAGTGATAACCGTTTCGCCGCGGGCAGGTGATGTTGGGAAGGGGATTTGTCGATTCCCTCTGAAAATGATTCTCTGTTTCCCTTGACTGTCATTTCCCTTACTCCTCCACCTGTCGATAGGTAACCTGTTCCTGGAAACCCATCGTTCTCAAGCCGTGGGCCAAAAGGATGGAATAATCTGGAGAGGAACGGCTTGCTATCCTTCTTTGATATTTCCATAGTCCCGCTCAGCAGGCTAACTCAATCGGGTCACCATGGAGGATGCCCTGTGTTCTTGCGCAACCATGCAAAATTGTCGAGGTGACTGGCCTCCCGAACATAAAATCACAACACTCGTCGGGATAAAACACAGCGCTTCAACGTGATGACGAATGAAGCTGACCACCCACTGCGAAAATAGAGCCGTTTTGACTGAAGAGCGATAGAAGTGTAGGTCATGGAATAGACGTCTAGGTCGTGGATGCTCAGCATCAAACTTGACCCTCGCGAGAATGAGTGTCGCATTTATAGTCTCGAGCCTGGCAAAAGCCAGCTGGGCATCAAGATGATCCTCCTGCCATGGACTCGCTCTTGTTCGCCCGGATATATTGCGCAAGCACCCCAGATCATTCCTTCGTGCTCAACTCGAAGATGAATGGCGGCCGATATTCCCGCTCTCCGTTTGTGGCTGGTGCGACGACAGGGTTCTGCGAGGGTCAATGTCAGTCATACCTACCTAGCGGTATGAACGATCGCGATATGTCTTATCCTCGGCTTGTCGCATCCACTGAAATGGAAGCCGCTGTGAATATTATGGCTAGTCTGCCTCTGGCAGGATGTTAACACGCGATGTGGGCCCTGGAATGATTCGCTCGACCTCCAGCACATAGCTTCGAAATGCTTGGCCTTCATGAATCGTTGGCAGCCATTCGCGGCTCGAGCAGGGTCTTTGACAAGGTTAGGTCAGGGTCAATCTCAAATTGGAGTCAACTCGACTAAGCTTGCCCGGACAGTGACATGTTTCTGTGAAAGTGAAAAGTCGTAGGAGGACATTGGTCACAGGGCAGCATCATTCCTCCGTGCAGCCAGTTGGCCCAATCCCTGTAAATATCCTAATCATTGTAATCCTGACCAATCCAGTCCAGAGATCTCAGTCTCTGAAAAATAAGTACGTCTACGTTGCAGAGATTAGGGGTGATTGCGCTTTTGAATTGAGATCATATTTCAACGTGTTCACCCAAAAGCACTAAAGATTGGGCACGTCCACAGGAGTTTGGACCCATTGGTTTGTAAGAGGGTCAAGATTCTTCTCTTGCGCCTCCTTCCACTCCTGAATAACCATATCCGCACGTTCCTGAGATCTAGGAGTAATGCGAGCAGGGAATTCTTCGGGCATACAGACAAATCCCTGCGTCAAACGATCAGCATCTGGGACAATCGGCTTTCCCTGATCATCCAGCGCTGGCTCGATATTGAATGCCCACAGAATGCGCGACATGCCCAAGAACAAACTTCGTTCGGCAACGTGGATACCTGGACAGATACGTCGTCCCGCTCCGAAAGTAAACGTGTCTCGCTTTGACGCGTCCGGGTTGGCGGCTGCGTCTCCCAGGCTCTGGCGGTCATCTTTGTACCGGTCGGGGTTGAAGATTCTCGGGTTGGGGTGTCGCTTTGGGTCCATGTTGATAGCCCATACGTTGTTCATGACGCCAGCGCCCTTGGGGATAAAGTAGCCCATGTATTCGTCGTCCTGTGTCACGGCGTGTGGAACCGCACCGAGGATAGTGGTTGGCATCCATCGGAGAGATTCTTTCATGCAGCCCCGGATATACTGCAGGTCGGCCAAGTCTTCCATGACTGGGAGACGGTCCGGGCCAATGACGCGGTCGATTTCGGTTTGAGCCTTGCGTTGGACATCGGGAAATAGAAGCATAGCTTGTACGAAGGCGTATAGTGTGCTCGAAGTTGTGTCAGAGCCCGCCTCCAGCAGCGTTCCGGAGATATAGGCTGCCTGGTCATCGCTGAACCCGTCCCGCTGCTGCGCCTCGTACATGCCCGCACAGAAACAGGGCTTAATGGTGTTTTCCTCAGTCTGCTTCTTGGCCTTGAGCCAGTGGCCCAAGTACAACGCTTTCTCGTGCTTGTGCAGTTCCTTCGCTTTCTTCTGGGTCGGCAGAAGGAAGTCCGGCAACTGGCGAAGCAGCGGGAAGAAATCAATGAGCGCAGCCGCGCCTGTTTGATTGATCTCTGCGAATTCGGAGAAACCGTCGAACAACTGCATCATCTTTTTGTCCTCGTAGGTGGGTGTTCGCCATCCAAAGACCATGGTCGTGGTGAGGGCGTTGGAATAGCGGCGGATGTGCTTGAGAAAGTCCTGCGGCTCCGTCAGGAACTGGTAGAGCATCTGACGGTTCTCCAGCATCTGATACGTGACGTATTTCTTTGATGTAGTCACATTGAGTAAGTTATGAACTAATTTACGGTACTGCAATTGTCAGAGACATCCGGAAATAGGGTGTATGGATGTGACACTTACGCCACGCCATGTTGGTCCGTATCCCTGTTGATTATTGCAGGTTAGGTAAACCCGATACGAGTCGAGACGAGGGATGACAACGTACCATCATCAGCAATCTCAGTCCGCCACTGCACAAATTCTGACCAATGTACATCTCTTGTCTGTGGGAGTAGATATTGCTGCGCTTATCAAGCAGATCCTTGACGGCCTCATCGCTGGAAAGCACAACGAGACACTTGGTGCCAAGCATGAGACTGTACACGGGGCCGTATTCACGAGCCCATTTTTCAAATTGGAGATGAACATCTTTCGAGGGCATCTAGGATACGAACGTAGCCGGACAGTCAGTATGAGGTCCAAGGTTCAATCAATAGTGAAGACTCACTTGATGGATGTTTCCAAGAATCGGCAGGGTAGGAGGCCCTGGGGGATAATTCTTAGGCCGACGACCAATTGAAAGAATGCGTGACAAGACCACGACAGCGATGGCCGCGCCCAGGACTAATGTGATGGTTGGCATGTTAAGATGTTTGTCGGGTGGCGCCGACAAGTATCGATCACAATCGGCAAATCGTGTACGAGGGCCTCACAAAAATATATTTCAGCCGAATGGAAGGTAGAGACTGGCGCGTAGAAGGGTGGGCATGACGATGCATTTATAGCAAGCCATGAAATTCGATTTCCTTTCTCAAATTGGTAGCGCTTTGATTGTTGTCTGTATGTTTGAACCCCCGTCCATGTCGGAGCTCGTGTGGGAGACAGTTTGAATTGCGGATGCGGAGGTGGGCGGGAGGCGGATCTGTGGGATGTCACGGACTTTTGACCATGACAATCCATGTGCAATCTTCAAACGGATAACCAGCCAGTTGCCCATTAAATAACCGCTCTAATGTATTATTCGAACTGAGATAGCGTACAGTAATTACGATTTCAGAGCCCGATAGCTGACCAGTCACACGGTCAAGCTCCAACCTGAGACGACTAGACGGAAGAGTTTACAAGCTACTATCCATGCGCCAGGAAATAAATGAATCCAATGTCCTTTCCTGCACAACGCAAGGTCGCTCGATTCGCAAGAATGGGTATATTATCATGCAACAGACCATTAGATAATTAGCTCACAGCTGAAAAGTCTGAAACCCAACAATCAGGTTGTTAACCTGCCGCATGCTCGTCTGATCATACTCGTTCAAGATTGGATCCAATGCACCATCGTCAATGGGAGCAAGATTATCTCCCTGCTGTACATCTGCCAGTAACCCGAGTCGCTCCGTCATCAAGCTAGCTAGATGCCAGAACTCAGGGCAGTATCGGCAGAACCCGATCCTTTTCCACATGTTTTGGGGCGAGATATTCGTATCGTCAATAGTTACGTGGGGAGTTTTGCCGGGTGATGATGTGGAAGCAAACAGCAGCCAGGATTCGCACCAGTTCGTCAGTGTGTTGCGTATTGGTGTCAAATGGTGAGAGTTGCTGACCGAGCTGCGGTACTGGAAGATTTGACAATGAGTGGCTGGCGACCCTCGGTATTAGTAAGGAGGTATAAGGATGGACTGCTTATTCGCACTAAACGACTTACCTGAGGTAAGGGCAAAGAGATTCAAGGGCCCCGATGCGGCGATGATCTGGCGCATGGATGGCGAGAATGTGTCTTTGGCTAGCGCCTCGAATGCACCACGGAAAGAAAGTCTCCAATATGGATGCCCACAGGGAAGATATGTTTGAATTTCTCTGTGACATTCATCCGCACTGACTGCTTGGAAACAGCTCTCGGGTGTCGCAAGGTGCATCTTCATCTCTTTGATGACCATACGAGGAGGGAGGTTGTTGAAAATCACAAAGGCCGTGTCTAAGAGGAAGATCCACGTGAAAACTCTGGCTTTGAGTCAGTCTGAAAGTCTTTTGATGGCTAGGTGTGTGTTCGAACCGGATGAGTTCTTCACGTGTCGCATATTCCTTCCATTCGAACTCATGCCGACCCATCTCAGCATAGTTCAGATGGGTGGCTGTCGTGATACCGATATCTCGTGCCGTCTATCAACCGGTAAGCAACCAGAAACGAGATTGCAGTGTCCAAAAATTGTTGGTAAACTTACAGATACCAAGGTAGCAAATCTGTTCCGGCGAATCCGACTCTTACTCGAATCAGTGCCTTCCCAATTTTGGTAAAGACAGACAATATACGCAGCTTGTAGAACTTGGACTTTTCGTCGATGGATAGACATGTTGTTTGAGGAAGAGTAGATCGCGTCACTGTTAAAGTCGTCGTCGATAAAGACTATCTCCTCGACACAGTTGAACCATGTCCGAGCATCCTCGTTGTCCGGCATATCGGGCGACACACATGCTCCTACAATGCGTTAGGCTATTGAATGAACGAGCAAGAGGAAGTCTTCTTACCAATGGTAGCCATGGCAGCTACAAGGGCGGGCTTCGCAGATAGAGGATCAAAGCTCGGTCGATGAATAAAATTGACATTTGGGTGCCAAATCGCCCAGTAAAACCCGAGAAACCGTCGTAAATTTGCTGGCGAGAAGAATTGTAGGCATGCATTTTTGAGGGCTGATGACCAATCGAGTGTCACTGCGCTATTTCTCGGTTTGATTGTGACGACTTCTTCGATCAACAGGAGGATCTCGTGTGTTTTCAGAGATAGTGGATCACAGAGCCAGTTGAGCGGAATGCAGTCAACAGTGCTGGTGTCACTCAAGTTGTCGAGTAACGGGGGTGAATCTAGACCTGGCTGTAATCCCAAAGTCGTCGAGTTGCCTGATGCATATGATTGTCCGATTTCTTGACGGCTTTCGACTTCTAGTTGCGAGGCAACACTCTCACGTTGCTCCTGAGTCCCACAGTCGAAGCTCGACACTAGGCCAGTGTTGCTCGTGAACCGGTCGAGGAAGCGCAAAGACTGACTTCTGCCGGCATCTAGAAGTGGGTTATCTCGCAGCACTTGGCTCTCTGAGGCTAGGACAAGATAGTCCTGCCAAGTCGGGCTGGTTGACTCAAAGAATGGTCGACTGAAGAGGTTGTCGAGTGGGCTCGCCGCGAAGATCCCGGTACTCTGCTCCGCCCAGGATTCTGATGCAATCGTGGGATCCATTAACATTGGGGAAGCTGCATTCTGTCCCATGACATTTTCGACAGATCCATCACTCGTGCGAGCACGCTCAGATCGACCGAGCTTCTCTTGCGATTCAGGAACTGTTGAGTAGAAGCACGCGACGCCCTTTCTTGAACAATTTTGGCACGGCTGATGCGCAGAACAGGCCTTCTTTTGTCGCACGCACCTATCGCAAGCGCGTCGGCGACCGCCAGACCTTGAGCTTTCGCCATCACACGTTCGCAGGTGGCGCTTTAGGACATCTGCGCGCTGAAATGTACCCTCACACGAGTCACAACGGTATGGACGCTCTGATGTATGTGAGCTGTGGTGGCGCAATAAATGTTCCCGGCGTTTGTAACGTTTCGGGCAGGCAGGACATTGATACCTCGCCGACGGCGCGGTTGTCGTATCCTGTTCTGGCCGTAGCGATGGGGATGCAACCTCTGACGCCATATTGTCTTCTCTGATCATCTGATGATCGAAGTTTGTGAAGGTACAATGCCAGAACCCCAGAGTCCGTACCGGGGCCCCACGGGCTCCCGAGAGTCGGTGAAATGCGGGGGAATTAGAGTTCGCCACGCTCCGCGCTCCGGGCAGACGGAAGCGGGTTTCGGTAAATGGAAAATGTACCGATTGTGAAAAGAACCGTTAGGCAAACTAGTCCAGGAGGCTACATTCTCAGACTATACGGCTGACAGGATATGTCTCGACAAATTAAGAATATGGACATTGTCAGCTACCTAGTATACATAGGGAATCACTTTTCATAAACGCAACCGCTTAGAAAACCACCTCACATGATGAGAGAAGGAGCTAGTTTGGCAAGATTCTGAGTCCATCGACCCGAGCCTTGGTGCGACCAGATAGCAGGCAGAGATTGCATTCCAGCCGAGATGTTATGGAATTTGGTTTGCCTAAACACGTGGTTCATGCGATCAACGAAGAACCGGCGGTGTTCGGGATCAGTACTATCTGCGGCAGCAATAAAACAGACCCAGACCAGAGCATGGGATCCCATTTGGTCAGGATTGATTTGAGAAACAAGTTGTTTGAGGTCTTCCAGTAGGTCCCACTGGTCTCGAGTCGAGGTCACTCGCCCAAGATATATTTGTGACGCTTTGATAAAAGCCATCCTGGAGACATGAAGGAGGTGGTGATGTGGAGAATCCGAGGGGAGGTCATAATAGGTCCAATCGAGGTAGTGGTCCAACGGCAAACGGAGAGCCTCGACACCCTGAGTTTCGCCTAACAGAGGCTGACCCAAGAACTCAAACATGTGAGATTGTTGCTCCAGAAAATCGCGTGCTGCCGAAGGCGCGATTTTCCCGATATTGTGGATGAGACACATCAAGGTCTGGAGGAGATGACTATACTCTGAGCTTCCTGTGATAGTCTCCCCTACTAAGAGTACAATTAAAGTAGCCCAGGTGGACAAGTTGAAGACCTGGTCGGCTGATGCTTGCAACGATTCTCGACGAAGCTGGGAGATAACAGCCGCGCGGCCTTCGTCCGCCGTACTCTGAAATCTCGGGTCCTTTAAAGCCAGGTGTTGACTTGCAACAACTCCTACTGCCGTCCGTAATAATTTATCTTCACAGGCGAGGGGTAATAGGACATCGCGATAGCCATTTGCGACATTGTCCAAAACGACCATCACAGGCGCGACTTGATCGGCGACTAACTGGAGTTAACAAGACACCCACCGGGCGTGAAAGAGAAGAGTACTTACAGTGTGACATCAACATTCGAGATTGGGGAGACAGCGGCGCAATCCAAGGATAAATTGGCCCGGGCGAGGCAGAGACAGGGACTAGAGCGAGATGCTTGGTCTCCTCGCTAGGCTCATCAATCGGTTGGGCTTCGTCCAGAAGCAGTTGAGATTGCGCCTGAGTATTAGAGCATCCGTTTTCGACGTTATGCCTGTCTATGTTAGACGAGGTAATGGTGTCTGTGTCAATCGCAGAATCCTTGACCCGTGGGATGGCAGGCGTCTCCGTGCTTCCTTCATCTCTTTTGGCGCGTCGTTTCGCCTTCTTGTGTCTCGCGTTCCCCGGCTGGTCAGTCTTCCATCTTATGGTGCGCGGAACTGCAGCTGCAACTTGTGTTTGATTCTCAAGGGCTGCCTCGGGCGAGACATCAGCGACTGGG
>JAXQJV010001074.1:0-10457 GCA_037042255.1 Penicillium sp. PG106-07D
TAAACGATCTACAATATAATGATTAGTCATTATATTGTTCAGCATTTGCAAAAGTTGATTCTTGGACAAATACTTTGCCTGAGATTATCATGCACAGATAGCATGAAACAGTTCTTTCCCGTGAAGCGTTCCCGATATTTTCGGGTTCTTGTGAATGAATAAATTTCAGAATTAGGAACCAACCATCCTCCTTAAGACGCGAAATCCATTCGAGCATTTATTGTGGACTTCCCGGCGAGTAAATCAATGTCATTTAGTGGAATACAAGTTTGACTCCGATGTCGAAATAAAGTAGTATACACATGCACATAGGCCCTCCAGCTATTTGAGAGGATCAAGGAATCTCGGTCTGGGCGACTATGCTTGAATAATAGAGCGGACAGACTCCTGGACAGAAGTTTGCTCCACTGCGTCCACAATACTCTCCAGCTCGTTCTTAGCCTCAGTCAGGCATGCCGTCACGGAGTCGTGGAGCTCCTTATCCAATGCCAATCCATGGATGGAAAGGCTCAACCGCAGGCCATTGTAGACAGCAATGATCTGCTGGGCCCGCTCTGACGCAGAGGCAACTTCAACAGCCAATTTGCCTTGTTCTTGGAAAATTGGCCAAGATGCGACCAACTTGCGCACGTAGCCCAGAACCTCGTTTGCTTGGTCCTTCCCTCCGAACTCATTGATCGCCCTGGCGGCGCTAAGCTCGAGAAGCGTGCCGATCACGAAGGGCTGGTGCTTCGGGTTCTCGGCCTTGGCGAGAGAGGTATGCGTCGCAGTGTCTTGGTCCATCAGATCCACCGCTTGCTTGGCCATGTTGAGCGCTTTGGTAACGGCAGGCCCCTTGAAGTCGGCGTTTTGCGCGAGAATGTGGAGATCGTAGAAGAGCCGCTGCACAACCGTCAAATCACGGAGGTGGAAGCCCGTCCGGTGGCCCTGGCGGACACATTCCATGATGACTGAGAGCTTGCCTGCGTCGCTAGCCTTGCGGACGAGCTGTGCCAATCGGTTGTTGCTGAGTCTGAAGTTTGACATGTAGAGGCCGGTCAAGAAAGGAACGAGAGCCTTCCACTCGTTCTTGGCGGCGATCAGTCGTAGGACCTCGTAAGCGTCCTTCTTCGTGGGCAGTTCCTGGATTGTCATGGGTCGCAATGTGAAGTCTTCCGCCTCACTAACTGCCACGGTAATCGGTTCCTCCTCTAGGCGTTGCCTGTGCTTCTCCTTGAACATGTTTCGGCGATGTTGGTTGGGGAGTCCAGATGGGATGAAGCGGTCTTGACGGAATCTGAAGAGAAGCTGGTCCAGTTCGGGGGAGGAAGTTTGGGAAAAGGTTGGGATCGCTGTAGTATCAAACACTTGTCAGCAACTTGCAACTGCAGCAAATACTTAGTACATGGAGTAGCATCGCACCTGATTTTGAAGCATATCTGCGAGTCTGAGAGCCCACCGACTGGCGCATGCTGCTCGTCCAGCGGACAAAACTACCCATGGTGAATTGCGCCATGGCTTGAAATTCCAATCTAGACACCTGGAATCGCTCAAAAGAACAAGCAGCGATTCAATGCCCCAGTGCGCTAACGGGGGAGCAAAGGCAGAAACGCGAGCAGAAAGTTGAGGCGGAGAAGGACATCGCCGAACAAAATCGGGGCTTGGCAGAATTCTGCCGTTCCGCTCCATCCAAAACTCGACTCCAGCTTTCTTGTCTTCATCCTCAAATAATCACAACCATGGCAGCTCTACCAACGATGCGGCCACTAGGCTGCTTGAGGCCCTTTCTAAAGACCCAAGAAGGCCTTCAATCTCAGATGAGCCGGCGTTTCCTCTCAACCGCCTACTCCCAGCGCCCTCAGCGCCTCCCTCTTCCTCAAAATCTCCCCGAACAATTCCTATCACAAGTGCCAACTCGGATGCGTCCCGAGAACGGTATGTGCTGCATGCAGAATTCTCTAACATCCCGATCATCAGCCTGACATATTGCCCAATTGCAGCTCCCAAACCTATCAAGGTCTTCACTCCTCCCCCCTCCGCCCGCAAAGCATGCAAAGACCCCGTCGCAAAGGTCACCGAGTCGCAATTGGAGACCCTTGATCCCAAGGGTGAGCGCAAAGCTCTGTTCGACTACCGCCGCAACCCTCGCAGTGTCAAGCCCGGTGATATTGTCCGCGTCACATTCAAGAACGGTGACCCGTTCAACGGTGTTGTGCTGAGCATCAAGCTGCGCGGAATCGACACTTCCTTCCTGCTCCGCAATGAGCTCACCCGCGTTGCCGTTGAGATGTCCGTGAAGGTGTTCAACCCGAATATTCAGAGCGTGGAGATTGTCCAGCGTGCGCAGCGCAAGATTCGTCGCGCGAGATTGTACTACATGCGGTTCGTGGATCCCCCAAATATCCTCGGCACTGCCAGCTCTTTGACCACTTTACTGACCTATCTTATCTTTGTAGATCTCGCAAGCACGACCGTCGCAGTGTGGAGAACGTTGTCAATGCCTATATTCGCCAGAAGAAGGCCTTTATGGGTGGCGGTAAGCGCTGATTGTACGATTGTCTGGAGCGATCAATTTTAGCATATTAAAGATGTATTATTACCTGTTCATATCCAATTTGTTTCAAGTCTACAATGTTCCCTTATAATCGTGCTCCAACGACCGGGGAATGAGTGAGGCGGGCAAAGTCGAAACGATTTAACCGAAGATTCAAGTCCTTCCAACGTGGATAGGAGAGCTTGTTCCTCGGCATGGAAGCTACTCTATGCAGACCCGGCGTTTGGTACCTAGGAAATACAGCGAGAGCACAGGATCGACCATACTGCCGCGTTTGTGGGACTGAAAAAAGACCGTAAGACCCTCAAATGTACCATCGAGCAACTATGCTAACCGAAGCGTGTATTCAGAGTACCTACACGTGCAGTCCTCGCCAAATGGTTTTGGTGTCACGTCATTTGTCTATTGCAACAAAAACTTGCGGCAGGCATTGATACATCTTCTGCCTCCATCCTCCACTTCTTAGGCCGTGAGACGTCGGGCCTTGAGGTACTCGTAGTCTGGCATCGAGTCCCAGACGGCCTGCTCAATGAGTCCTGCGATCTCCTCGCCAAACTCCGCCTTCCACTTCGCAGCTTCCGCGGCGATATCAATATTCTCTGGGGCCTTGTCCTTGACAATACCATTGGACGCTTCAAGGGTGGACAGCATAATCTCGGCAGTCCGCCGATGCAAATCTCGCTTTTGTGCATCGGCGACCTCATCGGGCAAAGACCAATTCTGGGACTTTTTGTGGTCGTTAGCTTTCCATTCGAACTGCAAGCACTCCTTGTCTAGCCCGGTCTGGTCGCAGAGCTTCAGGACAGTCTCGGGGCTGTGAATGAGATCGTGGGCGTCCACCACGGGAGGTGGAGTCGGGACATCGGGTTGCTCTGTGCACCAGTCATACATCATACGAGTCCAGCGCAAGCTCATGTTTGACAAGGTGGAGCCCTTAATACCGTCCTCGTCCATGAATCCCACTTCCGCTACCTTCTGCATGGCGCGGTACATGGATGGCCAGGCCAGGGCGGGGTGACGGATGATGAAGGCCATCTGCCAAGTGCGAAGGTACTCGTCTGATAAGAAAGTCTCGTTGGCCTTGCAGTAACTCCGTGTCGGGCCATACGAGTCCGGAATGTTGACTCGCATTTCTTCAAAAAACTCGGGATACTCCTCGCCGGTCCTCAGCTTATGCTGTGCGGCCGGGTTGAAGATCCAAAATGCGTGCTCCTTGGCGAACATAACTTTGCCCTCGTTTTGCGCCCGCGTCGACAAGCCCTCCAGATCATCCAGGCATCGTTGAATGCTGGACTTGTATTGCTGCTTGTCTTCAGGGGCCCAGTCGCCTGGCTCTTTGCCCATAAGGCCAACCTGCGCAGCCGCAGTGAAGGCTGGGAAGAAGAAATAGCCACTTCTGTGGTTGCTGAACAGCTGTGGCTGCTCAGAGACATTGAGAATCTTCAAGAGCAGGTTAGAGGCCGTGCGTGGCACGCTGATGAGCATCAACCGCTTGGGCGACGCGGGGGACTCATTGGCCTGAACAGCGTCGGTTACAGCCATAGCGCGTCAAGAAGTAGATGAAAGAATTCAACGGTGTTTAGACAATTAAGCTTAACGCAGTGTTGAGCAATGAGAAGGCTGGAAAATGACTACATTCTGGGGGCAGATGGCGTGATTAAATAGTTTATCAAGCCATCAACATCTCATCGCGTGGGCCAGCCTCATCCCACGGGCATCACCACCAACTTTACCCACATTAGTCCCGCGAATTCGGACACTGCTAACACCACAGACCGCACGGCTACCCACAGCCTGCCTACTGTTGTTTCATCCAACAACGCCAAAGATCCATTTCGGATTCGGCTGCCGCTGATCGCTGTCGAGGGTGGTGCATCAGGGCCCGCCGCAGCTCGGCTTTTGAGAGGACTAATAATCTCCTTGGTTCTAATTTGGGCATGCTGTCGAACCATTTGGGAAACAGATGATCGAACACGATTGCGACTTGTGTCGAGACTCAGTCTCGGACGTCGGGCATTCAGAAATCCGAATGGAGGCTATGTCTCACCATGGATCGATGATCAGCGCTGAACCATTTGAGGTTACATAGGGGCGTCGCCTGTGATCATTCTTGCATATATCGGTGGATCATTCCTACCGTTATTTCCCGCTTACTGTACGGAGTATACAGCGAGCATTCGGAGAAAACAAAACGCGAATTCGCCGATTCAGGCAACAAGCGACATCTCCGCCGAACGAGGCTTCAAATATGCATGCACACACCCATATCCAAGTCCACGACTGACGAGACCGTCAGGCCGGCCGCCTTCTGGCCCCCACCAAAGGAGACAGGGACCTGTCGCTGGAGACTAAGGACTAGCCACAGTACTCCGTACACCGTGTAGTTCCTGTACTGTCGTGGCTCCTCCTACCTGGGTCACTAATGAATCAAGACTCTTCTGCAGCTAGTCTTCGGCTAAGCAGTGATCCGAACAGGCTGATGGTCTGCGACTACCTGCGATTTGCCGAGAAAAGCCATCGTGCAGCGTGCTTCCATTACTTTAGGGAGTTCTATCACCCCGCCGTCAAAGTGCGGTCAGCTGGATTTTGAGTCCGTTTCCAATAGGCTACCCTATGGGCAGCTTTTACTGGTATCTATCATTGGTAGCACGCCTTGGAACAAGCAAAAAGCTATGCGATTGAATTTTCCATCCACTCCCTGTAAGGCAACCTTATAATGACCCGTTTTGCTTTAGGCCACCAACTTCTACATGATCGGTCAAAGACAGGCGTATTTCTACAAATTTATCCAATCAGGCCGCGTGTCAGATCAGCCTTGGCGCATAGAGATTGACGGATGATTCCATCCCCGCGAAATAACTCAACGACTACTTCAGCTCGAGGTAAATACATCCACATAACACGTGAAATTCATTCTTCACGCTTCAATTGAGCCGGGAGTGGAAGAATCCATCGGAAGTGGTACAGGCTGGCTATAGTCTAGAATGCTTTGAAAAGAGAAAACAGCCTGTGATTTCCTTATCTGCCCACTGGGGGGCCGATTGTTCATTCACCCCTAGTGGATCAATGGCTGCCTCGCACTTCAAGTTTATCGGGCACCGATTGGTTAGCATGATTATGTTGGAAAGTTGACGGGACAGGGATAAATTTTTATGCTTGATGGCCATATTTCGAAATGGGTGGGTATACCTCCATAGATGCTAGCCGGGAAACCTCCATAGGCAGAAGGCGAAGAAAGGATAGTGGATGGATGGAATCGTGCGTGCTAAAATACGTAGGTAAGCTGTCTGTCTCGAGATGTATAAAGACAGAGTCAGACGGGTACCTCTAAAAAAGGGAGAGAGATATATGGCGAGAATTACGTGGAAATTGACCCCCCTTCTACATATTTTGACTCCCTCTTGCGTCGAGATACCTGAATTTTTGGGGACCATGCCCGAATTAAGACAGGTAGAGAAACCCTCAGCTGTAGATACTAGAAGGAGCAGCAAAAGGAGTAACAGCAGGAGTGACAGCAGGACTGGAGTGACAGTACCTAGACGGAGTGAAAGGGTTAGTGGATAGCTAAAAAGAGAGAGATTTATGGGCAGGGGCAACCTTAGGCAAGAAGGGGGGTCAAAATATACAGCGCCGGGTTTCAATTTAGTAGTCTCCTTGATCAACCTAGTTAATGGATGCGGGCCTGATCTTGATGTTCAAGGTTACTGGCGATTGTGACTACCCAATTAGGTAAACCAGGCGCTGCTCGGATTCAGATTCAAAAGTTTTTTTCATGAAGTTTCGATATGCAAAGCATCAAAACAAACCTTATTTCACCTATATTGCATCCAAGATTTAGTTCAAATTGTAATAAGTAGCTCTTTTCCTTACCATAACAAGAGCACCACCACCAAGAGCGTGGTGACTTGAGGGCGCTTGGCTTATACGCATGCCACGCCGTTTTAAGAGGCTCGGTATTTCTAGAGACGAAGGACAAAATCTGCTGTTGCTCTACGTTATTGCACAATGCAATTTGGAGCGAACAATTAAAAACCTGATATTCGACTTGCCGAACAGGGTAAAACTAAACGCAACACCCTGCGGCAAGATCTAAATCGAGCAGTGCTACCGACCTCATCATCCATCAGTCACCGCAGCCTGCATTCAGAATCGAAACGATTTGGCTAGGTACTTCCGGAATTAAGATCATTACTTGTCTAAAATCATGAGAATGTAAAATGAATCCCTGTCTCCTCTAATTTACTTGCTCAGTTCGGGTAGAACTGCTGAGATGGGGGTCTCTGGGTAGCGGAGAATATCATAGATGGCGAGTGGAGCCTGTCCTTTGGTCCCTGGGGGACTTCCAAGGATATTGGTGAGGACGGATAAATATTCTATAAATGCTAGGACGGGTTGACTCAATTTCCGGTAGGCTGGATCTATTATTGAGCCCCATACCCCCCTCTTGAAGGGCTTTCCGGGCGTGTCGAACAGATCTGATTCAAGTGAAAGTCATTATTCTCCGGTTCCTACGAAAGCTGTCAAAGTCGGAATGGGCTTAAGCGAAGGCGCCACGCCCCGATCGCTTCTAATGCCAATGGACGCTAGCCTTTTCGGTCCGCTCACTGCCACCCAGGAGTGAGCACCAAATGCGAATACGAGAACCAGGAAATAATCATGCCTTGACATGAAGTCGATGCTTTTCCCCCACCCTCTCCAAGGTCTGCAAATGACGCGGACACGATGAGTCGCTTCTTCAGGCAGGTGTGGACGTTGACCGTCAAGAACCTGCTGATCACTCTAGTCCGGCCCAGTATCACGACCGTCTTACGCGCGTTCGTTCTACCGATTGTTTTCATTGCTATTATGTAAGTAAGGTTCATCCATCGAGAAGGCGCCGTGGACGGCTTGTTGATAAGTCAGCTCCTATGCACGCAACTTCTTTGTTCCTCCCTCCATCTATGGAATCGCGAACCCATCTACTGTGCGTGCACTTGGGGACGCTTTGAGCGCTGTTGGTGGTGGGAGGGACAAGCTCGTCTTTGTCAATAGCGGCTATTCCAACGGCGACATTCAGAAAGTCATCGATCGAGTCGCTGCGCCAGCACATCAGTATGGAGACCAGGTTATTATCCTTTCTGAGGAGAGTGACTTGCGCGACACATGTCGAACAACACTGAGGGGAACATCTTCATGTGTGGCTGCCGCAGTATTCTATTCGTCGCCTGCTGAGGGACCGGGTGGCATCTGGAACTACTCGATTCGAGCTGATGGTTCTCTTGGTGTGAAGATCAACATCGAAAAGGCCAACAATGACCAGGAAATTTATCTGCTCCCGTTTCAGCATTCAATTGACTGGGCTATCGCTGAGAACAACTCCACGCTCGACCAGAATGCGCTTCCTGGCCAAGTCGATGAATATCCGTTCACCTCCTTGACGCAAAAGCAACGCCAAGATCAGATTCGAGTGCGCTACATGAGCGCGATTATCGATGTTATCAGTGTTGCCCTCTTTATTGGAATTGTCGGGGTTACCTACCAGCTTACTGGGCTGATTGCCATGGAGCGCGAATTAGGCATGAGCCAGCTGATCGACTGCATGATCTCCAGTACATCTCACTGGAAGGCTCAGGCTGCCCGATTCATGGCCGCCCATCTCGCTTTGGATTTGATCTACGCCCCAGGGTGGGTCATCACAGCCATCATTCTCAAATATGGTGTCTTCTCCAAGACTTCAGCAGGAATTACTGTCATCAACCACCTTCTTGCCGGCTTAGCCCTATCGTCGTTCTCCATATTTGGCGCGTCATTCTTCAGAAAAGCACAACTCAGCGGGATTACTGTCGTTATCGCCAATCTCGTGCTCGGTGTGGTGGCGCAGCTTGGGGGCATCAACTCGAATGGCGCAGTGGTTGTTCTCGGGTTGCTTTTTCCGTCGATGAACTATATCTTCTTTTCTGTTCAGATGGCAAGGTGGGAGAAACAGAGTTTGCCGACTAGTCTCGTCAAAGCGGCCCCAGATAACCCATGGACGATCCCAGGAATTGCATTTTGGATTTTGTTGATCGTGCAAATTATGGTCTATCCAGTCCTTGGGGCGTGGGTCGAGAGAATGCTTTACGGGACGACTTCTGCTAGCAGAACTACGGGCACGCTACCGGGCTCCTCAGCGTTGAACTTGGACGCTTTCTCAAAAGAGTACCGACCCTCCTGGTTAAGTCGCAAGCTCGGAAAGCTGTTCGGCTCCAAGAGGCAAAGCGTCCTAGCGGTGAATAATCTGAGCTTGAACGTGAGTAAGGGTGAGATTATGGTTCTTCTCGGTGCAAATGGCTCGGGGAAATCAACCACCCTTGATGCGATATCTGGCCTCACCAAAATCACATCTGGGACCATTCGGCTCGACTATGGAGACGATGGTGGGAAATTTGGCTTGTGCCCTCAGAAAAATGTTCTTTGGAATACTTTGACCGTGAAAGAACATGTGAAGACTTTCAACGGGCTGAAGAGTTTACGAGATCTGGACAAGGAAAACGAGCTGCTTCTTTTGATTGAGAGTTGTGATCTGGGAAACAAGCTCAATGCACAATCAAGAACCCTCTCTGGTGGACAAAAACGCAAATTGCAATTGGCCATGATGTTCACTGGTGGTTCCTCGGTCTGTTGTGTTGACGAAGTATCATCTGGCCTCGACCCGATCTCTCGACGGAAGATCTGGGATATTCTTCTCGCAGAAAGAGGACGACGAACCATCGTCCTTACCACGCACTTCCTTGATGAAGCAGAATTGCTTGCGGATCACATAGCTATTCTCTCTAAGGGTTCATTGGAAGCCGAAGGATCCACTGTCGAGCTAAAGAATCGTCTTGGCTCGGGCTATCGAGTTCATGTCCCTCATATCCCTGGGTCCGAAACCCGCTCTGAAATGACCCTGGAGGGCGTGAATAGAGGGGTTCATTTCGACGAGACAGTATACACTGTTCAAGAGCCTGCACTTGTCCCACGAGTTGTCGACATGCTTGAAAGTGAGGGAGTCTCCGACTATCGAATCAGTGGGCCTACGGTCGAGGACGTTTTCCTGAAGGTTGCTCGCGAGATGACCGACAACACAAGTCCAGCTGATAATAGGGAGGCTCCAAGTCAAACGTCTAAGACTCATGAATCTGGTCAGACGCCTGCCGAGGAGAATGCTCCTCAGGTCTTGAAAGGAAGACGTATTGGCATGACCCGCCAAGCTTGGACGTTGTTTCTCAAGCGTTCGACAATTCTGCGTCGCAACTTTATACCCTACTTGGCTGCATTCCTCATCCCCATCATTGCCAGTGGCTTGGTTACTTTGTTCCTGAAAAACGCAGACAAGCCAACCTGTTCTGGGCCTGGGCTTTACAGCTCCCCTGATGTTCAGACCTTAAGTTCCATCAACGAGATTTGGTTTGTTGCTGGCCCCCCCAGTCGCATTTCGCCTTCTTCGTTGCAGAACTACCTGAAATCAATATCCGGGTCATCGGACGTGGATCTGGAATTAACTTCAAAGTTGTCCTCGTTGGTCCACACAGTGGATACCTTTGACGAGTTCAATTCTTATATCAGACAATACCAAGGAAATGTGACACCCGGAGGCTTCTGGCTTGGTGACGCATCATCCAACCCAACCTTTGCCTGGAAAGGCAACAATGGTCTCTTTCCACTAGCGGCTGCGACCCAAAATGCTCTGGACATTTTCCTGACGAACATCTCCATCGGCTTTCAGTATCAGGCATTCGATATCCCTTGGCAAAGCGATGTTGGCAATATGCTGCAACTACTAGTGTACTTTGGCCTGGCATTTGCAGTCTATCCAGCTCTGTTCGCACTCTATCCGACAGTGGAGAGGCTGCGAAACGTGCGTGCCCTGCACTACAGCAATGGCGTCCGGAAGCTCCCCCTGTGGCTTGCATATCTATGCTTC
>JAXQJV010001075.1:0-10405 GCA_037042255.1 Penicillium sp. PG106-07D
GTGATGGTTTGTACTCTGAATCTAAGTTATCCTTGGAAACCTTATTCAACAGATGGCACTCTGAAAACTGGGCTAACATGGTCGCTGATACCCACGACTCCGAGCGCGCACGAAACCACTCACACTGCGCCACAAACTCGTTACAAGCATGGGAAGCGCCTGCGCGACCGCGACCGTACCCGCAATAATCGCCACGGGCACAGCGACCAGAAGAGAATCCCGGGCGAGCCAACCCTGACCACCCGCACTGCCAGACTCGCCGAGACGGATCTGCCCGAACTTGCCATCCCAGCGGGTGTAGACGAAGTAGCCAAAGGCCGCGGCGGCTGCAATTGGAATGACGATGGCGAAGAACAGACCGACACCGCTGATGCCGTGCTTGCGCTCAAATTCCTTTTCTTTGTTGGGGCAGGGGCGTGGCTGTAGCTTGTCGAACTCTTGGCCGCCTTGACAAGTCGTCTGGGGGAGACGGCGGTAGCCGGTTGGTTCCCAGTACTCGACCTGCTCGGGGTCATCTTTGCAGGAAAGGCTGTGGTCGGGTGGTTGGAAGCCTGGCACGAGACCGCAGCTACCGTCTCTTTGAATCTCGTAGTTGTAGTCACTAGCAATCTAGTTAGCGAGTCTGGTCTCTGATCGGAAAGGTGGAAAACTGCTGCTTACCATTCAAAGTCCGCGCGGGTACAGGTGCAGTTCGAGCTGTCCACCCGGTGCACATGCGGATCGCGCCAGTTCACCCAGCACTGCTTGTCGGGCCTCTTGCGGTGGTACGCCTCTACATGACCGAAGAGACAGTTGTCATCCTGCATGGGGTGTTTAGGAGTCCACAGGTAGTAGTCATCGCTAGGCTCCTTGCCATCAGGCGGCGCACACTCGCGATCATAGATACCGCTAAAATCCACGGGGATGGTGGCAAAGCGACCGGAGGACTTAGGCTCCCGCACCCACAAGACGAAGCTCTTAGAGGTATCAGAGGGAACAGTCGAGATATCCAAGACGGTCACGTCGGTATCTGTGAACTGGAACTCTGCCCAGGACTTGCCCTCGTCCAGACTGTAGAAGACAGACTTGGTGGGCTCCAACTCGCGCACAAGCACAATGACGGATCCGGCGTCACCAAACTCGAACATGTAACGGCCCTTCTTGACCTGGTTCCAAGAGATACCGCCGTCATTGCTCAGGAAAGTACCGACGTCTTCACTGTCAGCGCTCGATAAGTATTCACCGACGTTACCCACACCGATGAGGACGCCGATGGCAGAGCCGGAATAGAATGTATCTCGCCAATCACGACGTTCGGTATAGCTGTGAAGATGCAGGGCACACGACTCGGTACCCTTGCCTTCAGTCACCGAGCAACCAAACTTTTGGCCTTCGACATCCCGCGTAGGAGGGGGAAGCAAGGCCCACTGGCCGCCGTCGTTATGAGTGATGACAGAGCGCAGCTTCTTGCTAGCGCCCTTGTTCTTCACATCGTCGAAATTCGAAACAATATTAGCCAGAGCGACACCCTCGAGGTTAGCGATCTTTTCAAAATCAACATAGCCACGATCATCCACATTCACAGCCGTCAGACTTGAAACGAAGTAGGTGCCGTTGCTGTTACTCTTGACCAACTGGCCAAAGCCGTGGCCTGACTCGCTGTTGATCTGAACGAACAGGAACAGGGCATCGGTGGAACCGGGCAGCACAGTGTACTGCTGGACATCAACATTGATAGGGAAATTAGCCTGCGCAAAGACGCGGCCATCCGTGCTGGTGCTGACATTCAGGTACTTGTGCTTCTCAGTGGGGAAGGTCGCCACAACAATATAATCGTTCATGGTGACGAAGTGGGCGATGTTGTCGTTGATAACCTTGCGGTCGCCGAACCAGTTGTCCTTGGAGTCGCTGGACACAAGCTGGCGGTTGGTCTTCTTGCTCTCCTTCTCATATTGCTCGCAGAGAACAAGATTCTCGCTGTCCTCGCGGCCATTGCGGTGGGCAAAGACACACTGCCCTACGCCACGAAGGTCAGGGCCCTCCCAGTCAGCACCGCGGTTCTTGGAGAAGTACGCATCGGGAACGCAGTCGTTGCCCTTGCATTCATCGTTGCCCATCCAGATCATCCAGTCCATGTATTTCTCATGGAAGGCCAGGGGGTTGGGACCGTTCTTCTCCCGGTTCGCCAAAGAAGTAGGCAGCTTGAATTTCTTGAACGTATCGCCGCGGTTGATGGTTGAGTACGCGACGTCCCCAGCAGTCAAGAAGTAGGCTCCGTCGCTGTAGTAAGGGTGCTGGACCATACCAACGATCTGCTCGCCCTTCAGCTCCTTGGGCTGGTCCCAAGTCTTGGCGTGGTCGTGTGTGACAAACACCTCATTCTTATCAGAAAGCAGGAAAATAGTCTCATCATCTCCCCCGCTACTTGTCTGGCGCTCCAGATAGAAGTAATCGAGGCTGGCACCGGCAAATTCGTGCGCCTTTCCGGCATGAACCTGGCCATCACCGCCGCCAATGCCGCCACCAGGAGAGCCAGTGGTGTCTCCACAAGAGCGCTCAATCTCTTCATCATAGTTCTTGCCATCGACGCGGCGACAGGTATTTCCAGGGATGAGTCGCCAGCCGGAGGGACCCTTGTACTTGTCACTCTTATCCTTACACTTACCCGCAGGCGGAGTAAGAGGCACAGCGGGGACACACTCATTATCATCGTTGCGCTTGAAGTTGTAGTCGCACTCGAAGTCCTCCTTGGTACAGTCGCAAGGTTCAAAGATCGGCGGGTCCAATTTGTCCTCCATGATGAAACATTCGGCATCGGCCTTGCGGCGCATGAACTTTTGCTTGTGACCCATCAGACATTTCGGTTTCCGATCTTCATCGAGCAGAGCCCACCAGGGCTCAAGATCGTCCTTGGTGCATTTGCGCTCATGGAGTCCGTCAAAGTCCACAGTGACAACGGCATAGCCCTCCTTGTCACTGGTCTCGCCGACGATCAAGAATTTCAGACTGGTAGCCTCGGGGGTGGTCGTGATATACCGAGGTCTGATATTGTGCTCCAGCTTGACGGGATCTTCCCAGTCCTTGCCGTGGTTGAGAGAGTATTGAACCTTGTCGGTCTTGCCGTCGTCACTGACGGCCACGATGACGCCGCCTTGGTCACCGAATCTGAAGTGGTGAGGGCCCTTGAGCGCGCGGCGCCAGGTGAGACCCGCGTCGTCGGAGACATACAAGTCTCCATCGGAATATTTCTTGAGGTGATCACCGGTGTTACCCACACCCATAACTATACCTGGTGCGGGACTGGAGAACATGCGGCCGATGGGAAGCTCGTGCATCTTATCGTAGGAGGTCATTGAGTGGAGATGGAGGTTCTCCCCATCAGCTTTGAGGGGCTGAAAAGTCCTGCCATCATCAAAACTGATGCCACTGACGAGTTTCTTGTCTGCCTTGTCTGACTCTTCGACCTCCTCCCAGTTCTTGACCGTATTCACAATGACAATGCCCTGGATATCGGCGACTTTTTCGAAATCCACGAAGCCGTTAGCGTCTCTGTTGGTATGTTCGATGTTGGGAGTGAAGTAAGTTCCGTTGGAATTGGACGAGAACAGGACGCCGACACTATTCTTATGCCACGTCGTCTGCACATCAACCTGGATGCTGTAATTGGTGCTCTCCAGCACGGTGTACGCATCTTGCTCGATGCGGTGGCCACGGAACTCAGCGCGATGCCATTCCTTCGAGTCATCACTGATATAAAGTGCCTGCTCAGTGGTACCCTGTGATTGCAATCCAACCACCAGATACTTCTTCACAGATCGCGCAATGATCTGGCTACCGCTGACCGGCCGTCCACGGTCCAGATTCACCTCGGTACCATCTTTACTATCCTGGAAATAATCATCCGAGAAAATCAGACGTTCAGAATGCATGGTACCTTTCAACCCTGGCACCACACACAGAATGCGATCTCCAAGTTTCTCAGATAAATCCAGATCGTGTCCAAACTCCGGGGTACCCGCCGCCCACATACACGAGTAGAACATCTCCTGGAGCGGATTCCACGTCTTAAAGTCATCCGTGGTGTACCAGGCCTTTGGCGTGCACCCAACGAAACCAGAGCAATCCAACCCCATGTAGATAACCTTCGCAGGGTCCCAGCCATTGAAGGCAAGTGGAAGGGTCCCGCGCTCCGTCACCATAGGGCGGGCCGGAATCTCAAAGGGTTTCCAAGTCTCAGCCTGGTCGGTCGTAATCCAATGCTGGCCCTTTTCGCCCAGAACGTAGGCACGCTTCGAGTCGTACGGGTGCGGCCAGATGACGGCCACCGTGCCCTCAATCTTGCCATCGGGGCCCTTGATGACTTCCCATTTCAAGCCTCCATCGAACGAGACATGTGCAGTGTGCTTCTTCGGGTCACGGTAGAGGACGGTTTCGGTGCCTTTGAAATAGAACAGGTCGTAGGGCTCATGATCGAGGACTTCGGACGAGAGTTTGGGCTGGTCGTTCTTGGCTGTGGCCGGTGCGCACCAAGCCAGCCACAGGCCGACCACAATCAACAACCACCGAGGGATCATGACCGGTGGTATGTCGGCATCTGAAGGGGGTAGGGTCGTGGAAGTCGCCGAGGATGTAGCAGCCTAAGCTGCACTTGCGGGCCGGTCCGGATTGAGGAGGTGGGCGGGAAGGTGGAAATGAGTTGGTATGAGAGATAACAGCTCTGCCCTATGATGCAGCAAGCCCAGTCGTGGTCAATGTGCTAAGGAAAAAATGACGATGGCATTGATGAGGGAGCTGCGTGGCCTCAGCCTGGGGGAGCTCCCTTGTCACGTGAAACTCCTGTCTTATCGCGTATCGCATAATTACCGTAGTCAAATTACTGGCTCGGACGAACCGTGGTTTGCACATCTCGATCTACACTGGTCCACTTGGTTCCAGGATATGGTTTCATCACAGTTATGATATGATGTACACAGTCAAAATAGTATGAAAGATTATCAACGAGTTCATGCAAATTGCATTGGCCAGTCGACAGCCAAGAAGATATATGTACAGAAGCGCTGCAGCTTCTAGAGAAAAGAAGGTAGATACATGAGAATAAGGGACCTTATAGCCCCAATCTTAATCAACGCTGAGTTGCAAATGCAGAATGATCATGGACTTATAAAAAAAGACGCCCGCAAAAAACCAGACCGGATATCAACGACTGTTCGCACGCTTAAAGAATGACGACCATGAGACCCCAGAGTGTGGGAAGAAAAAAAAAGAAGAAAAGAAGAAGGGAGATTGGAAAGAGGTGATGGATGCTGCCGATAGACTTTTAGACACGTCGACGGAGTCGGCGCCACATCTTCTTGACCACCCCCTTGTCATCCATATCCGTGTCCCAGATCATCTGCGTGCGGTCTGGCGGGGGCAGAGCAGCCAGGCGGAGAGGATCCTCCGGCGGAGATGTTTGGGAGGGCGTAGGGGATTCCGTTCGCAGGTCCGGGCGGGTGAGAGTCATTTTCAGGGTCATCTCACGGTTTCCAGGAAGCCGCTGGGGAACTCCCTTCGAGCCGGGGAGGAATGACTGGCGCCGCTGCAGCAGAGACGGAGCGTCCATTGACGGCCGTGGGATTTCTCTGAGCCGAGGCGAGACACGAGGGGCAGTTGCCTCGTCAATTGACCCGCCAGGGGTTCCGACCACAGTGCCGTCATCGTCCTCAAAGAAGGTCCCCGCACATTCGGGAAGGAGGGTCGGTGATGTTGGGGACTTGGATGCGTGGTCTGGTGCGATGTTTTCCTTGTCCTGTTCCAAGGAAGGAAATCCGAACTCAATGGCCTCGTCGAATTTCTGCGGCGAGGCGAGATAGACCCGCAACTTGAGTCGGGCGTCAGGGTCTTGGTAGTACTGTGCGGCGGGGTCGATACTTGAAGTGGAAGATTTGGCTGCGTGTTGGATGGGCTGTTGGCGACGAGAGCCCGGACGTGAGGAGGAGCGCTGGCTAGGCGCAAGCGGAGAGAGGGGTTGGATGGTGTGAGATGTGGGTAGGGTACGAGTGGGCATGGACGGCGAGGGTCGATGCTGCCTCAGAGTGTGCGTTGAAAAGGATAAGGAGCGGCGGAAAGATGGGCGACGGCGAGGCTTGGATTTGGCGGCAGCGTCTTGAACATGAGCATGGTACTCATCCAGCGACAAGTCGAGGTCGCCATCGTCGTCCAGCCACCGGAAGCTGTCGTACAATGATTGATCCATGCTGTCGTCAGACTCGTATTCCGAGTCTGAGTCGTAGAAGACGGTATCCGGCTGGGCTACCGGGAGGGTGGTTTCTGAGGGGAGGCTGTCGGTGGAGAGACGACGCCGGGAATAAGGGCGACGATAAAAAGCCTCGTCGGCAGCGTCACGAATGACACTGTCACGATAGGCGCGGCGGAGACGCAGGCGTTCTTCGGGGGAGAAAAGCTTTTGTTGGACTTTAGCCGGCAGAGAGTGAAAGCATTGCGGGTCTGCCTGGGCCGCTAGATAGGCCAATTGCCGCGAGCCAGGCTTGCGCAATTTTCTGGGAGAGGCAATCGAGCGTTTTCCAAGTCCACGGCCCCTAGGAAGTGATGTGGTTGAGGCGTTCCGGAAAGCACCAGAGGGAGAGGGAGAGTAAGGGTGGGAGTGGGAGTGAGGATAGTGGTGGAAGAGGGGGCCAGACCCCAGGCGAGCACTAGGGCGATATGTCCGGCCGTGATAGTGGTGATGAGGGTGATGGAAGCGCTTAGAGTCCGAGTCCGAAAAGGAACTGGGATCGCTCTGGGCTAGCCGAATGCGTAGGCGCTCGACATTCGAGAAGAACTGTTCGGGGTCAGCGTTGGCCTTTCAAACGGAGTACATCGTGTGGATCACTTCACTCAATTGATTATTGAGTGTTTGTATTGGAGATGGGAAAGATGGGAGGTGGGGCCTCCTCGAGCCGTGCGCCAATTTTTGCTCATGACTCGAGCAGACAAGGAGAGTGTGGAGGCACTGGAGACAGCGTTCAAAGGAGTTTGGGTCCTGGGGCAGTTTAGGGGCAAGCTCGGCGCCATCGGGGGTGATAGCGTGGGTGATGGCGGCCTCCACCAGGTACCAAATCGGTTCAAAGCGGTTCAGGAACTTCAGGGGCGGGCGACGAGACACCTCCAGTGCCAGGCCAAGCCTTCAAGGGCCGTGATGTGCTGGCGGACTGTGTGGGCCCTCCTGGTGGAGAATGGCACCACGCCAGTCCAGCCAGCGCTGCCCAGGCCAGCCATCATTGCGCTCGGCGGAAGAAGAAATCATTGCGTGGGCAGGCGTGGAGGCGGACAAGGATGTGCAGGGTGCAGCACCAAGTGGAGAACAATTTCAAGAACAATGAAATCCCGACAAACGGTGAAGTTCGGGTGAACAAGCTGGGAGGAAGAGCAATCTCGTATGGATCAACCAGCCAAAGTGCCTAGTGCGATAGACTATCACCGACTACCGACGGTCCGCTCCACGCCTCTCCGGCAAGGGGAAATGAGATCATCCAGGGGAAGCAACCACGAAAAGCAAAGTGGAGGTAAACAAGGCAAAAGACAGCATGAGAAGAGCCCTTACCTTTCTTCGTACTGCAGGCGGCAGAGATCTCAGGTCCTCCTCGCTGGCCACAGGGATCATGTTGGACTCCAGCTGGACGATGGTGGTGGTGGAAAACGGGTTCCGAGCAAGAAACGGTAATTTAGAGTCGAATCATAGGCTCAATTCGGAGGACTAGGTCACTTGTCCTCGATCTTGTCAAATGGAACTGCCGAGCACTGTATTGTCGAGTAAAGGCTGGAGAGGAGGGTCAATAGTCAATAGTACCCGTGAGGTAGTTGACTATTTTAGTCGAGTACTCGATAGGGAACTGTCAACAGTCAAGAATGGAAGCGAAGAAGAAAGAAATTCCCGAGAAGTGCAGAGAATGTATAGAATGCACCTTGTATGCGATCACAAGAAGAAAAAACGGGTTCTCTGTCACGAAGAGCATCGAAGACTATATACAAATTACCAAAGGACTACACGCTGATCCTCGCAGCCCTAATTCTCCTGGCGGATACACTGCATCTCGTAAGCGCCGTGATTGGGAACCCAAAGAAGGCACTCGTCGTTATTCCGAGTAATTATTTAGTAGGGTATCCCATGTCTGTTCGTTCGTCTCATGCCCAACATGGCCACGACGCCAACACATCCAATAAAGGAAAAAAAAGGAATATTAATTCGAAAGAAAGTAAAAGCCCCAGTGCACAGACCGGAGTGATTAATGGGATCGATCTATTTCGAGACCTGTCACTTTTTCCTCCCCTCCCCCCCTCTCCCAAGGGCCAACCAGCAGGGACGATCACTAGTCAGTGGAGCAGACTTGGACAGGACATGCATACGGGCAGGACAGCACCAAGCAAGACACTCCAGTTTGATCGTTTTGATCAAGACATGCATCCCCTCCAGATAATATGATATGACCAGTCATGAACCCCTCGATGAACCGGTTTGTCGTATAGAAATCGGAGATCCCAGGGCGTTGGAGCCGATCACTAGCCAGATCCTTCTGCCAAACTTGATCATCTATCTTTCGTATTGCATAGCATCGTAGGTAGTAAGTAGTCCCTGAATGCTGTACTCCGTTCAGCATCTCCTGTGCACCTTCGAACCTAGCAATTGGACTGGATCGGCTGTTGTACAATTTCGGGAACAAACAGACTTCCAGTGCTCCAGCCTTCTCTCATCTCGGCCGGTTGCACCGAGACTGGTGGAAAGCCCCAGCAAGGGGGAAACTCAGTTAATTCACCTAGGATTGAGGGTACAAGTACAAGCTACAAAGTCTACAAAGTACTTTATTGCGTGTACCTACGGAGTAAAACGCACAAACCAGCGACCAGCAAGTTAGTTTGACGTCCAATCCACACCGTTTTCATTTTGCGACTGATCGTATTTTACTCGGGGATTCAAAGCCGTTGCTTTGATCGACTCCGCTGCACTGTCAGTATTCGGAAGTCTAGTCGCACGGCCCACCACACACGCCGCGCCCCAGCCCTACCACGCAAAGCAGCCTTGGGCAGCGGTACGAAGGCAACGCCATAGAGCGCCCTCTTCAAATATGCAAGCTCACTGGCCCGGTAGACCACGGCAATAAGGCAGGACTACATAGTGAGCATGTACATAAGACGGTGAACTCCGTACAAACTACAACACTGCAAGATCGTTGGCCAGTCTCCAGGGCTCTCCTCAGCCCTGGATCTGTTCGGGACGGTGCAGGTTTGGGCTGGCGCGAACTGAAACGGGTGCCCAGCTGAAACGGTGAAGTGCGCGGCTCGCGTTCGCATCGGAGATATCTAGGGTCCAGGTCGCCGTTCTTTTCTAAATCCCGACGAGTGGTAGGTAGAAGATGCGGGGTAGAGGGAGAAAAGGTACAGAGCGGACAAACAGTAATGAAATTTGCTCTGATTCTAGGGAATAGATTAGGGTGGGATAACTGTCGAATCACGAGCTATGGAGCTATTGAATGGTACCACAATAGAGTAAGGTTACCCGGTATTATCCACGGATCCGACAATTGAACTAAGTAATAGTAATAAAGCCCTCGAAGATCACGGACTACCTGTCAAGCAAGATAACCGTGCCCGCAATGGGACGGCACAGTTTACCGATCATCGACTCCACCGCATTGCCCGGAGAGTGGGCGAAAAGACCTTGAAAGACACACTGGAATTCCGACGAGGTATTGTACTCGAGCAGCAGTTCTTGGTACTTACTGTATGTGTCATCTAATATACTTTGCAAACACTAGCTAGCTGAGTCCGTGCGGGAGCTGTCATCCAGCCACCAGATCGATTCCTCCAGATAGTCATCAATTAGTTATAATGGGTATTTAACCGCAATTGAAGTAAGCCAGCAGCCCCTCGTCGGCCGAAGCAAACGCTGTACCGAATCCGACCAAGAAAACCTATACAGTATATACTGTGTAGCATGTACCCAGTATGCACAAGATGATGCTGGGCTCCTTAGGTTGTCCACCCGCACGTCCACCAAAAGAACGAGTCACAAAGCAAACGAAGTTAACGAACCCAAATCCTCGCAGGTTCGCGGGCTCGCACGGTTGCCTCTCGCCACGCGAGCCCGATTAGATTCTCCCCTAGTGCAATGCGTGTCAGCATCTGTCAAATGGGAATGGTCCCTAGGCGCCGCGCAATCGATAGTAGTCCTGCAGAGCTGGTTCGTCCGTTATTGAGGGAAGCGAGTCGAACTCTCGCGTAATGACGGTTAGTTCGTAGACAAGTGAGGAAAAGAAGAGAGATGCTAAACGCATTATATCTAACCTCTTCTGAATGCACAATGCCATGGTCAGCTATGGGACACGGGGGCACTTGACGAGATATGCCAAATAAAAGATTATGATTATTTCATAATAAATAAAGATGTACA
>JAXQJV010001076.1:0-10459 GCA_037042255.1 Penicillium sp. PG106-07D
TGTGGTAGTCGGTTGTTCCTCTCGTGCCTCGACCTGCCTGGGTTGATCAGGCTGCCTTGAGCATATTCCCCTCTTTAATATGTAGGAAAGAGTGACGTCCGTGATAAGGTGGGGTATCCCTTGTACTAACCTAGTAGTCTCTCTCGGCAGGGCAAGGAAACAAACGGTTAATCTTGAGCCTCGTCATCTAACTATGTCGCTTTGTCTAGTTCGTGTTGTATTTAATTATGAAAATACTCTCCACACACTCGCTTTCACTCATGATCTTCCTCGAAGTCTTATCCTAGTCGACTCTAGGGTCATTATGAAGGGCTACGAGTATATAGCTCTGCTTAAGTGTGTAGTATTACTGATCCTTAACGAGTATGAGGTTGTGTGTCGAGCAGCATCAAGTCCTCTGTATGGGGTTTGCGGTTCCGTCACGACGTAAATACTACAGACGCCTATATCCATTATTTAAGATGCGGATCATGCGTTTCTTTCGGTGTGGGTTAATTCTCTCTGTGATAATGCAGAATGCGAAGCATAAACGAAGAAAGATATGGACAGTATCATGGGTAAACTGAGACGGTAGCTTTCCGATTAAATGCGTTCGGAAGCGAAGACTTGTAAAGTGTGTAGGAAGGCAGTGGGCCTGAAAAGATGTGGCTGATGTAAGGCGGTAGCTTACTGCGGAACCGAGTATTAGAGGGTGGATTGGAAGATACATAAGAAGTTCTGTATATTAATAGATCGTGAAGGTGACTAGGAATTGTGTGCGATTTATTGGTTAGGTTTGCTATATGTCGGTGCGACCGTTTCTTATACGGGTTTGAAGAAATTTATTCTGTTCTCTTATAGGCTTAGGATTTATTATGAACCTCCCTTCGTTTATCCCCTTCCTAGGCGGCTATCGTTTGTTTCTCTAGATCCTGTAGCCTTTGAATTTCACTAAGTAATCGCGGATCGGGTCCGAATTGTAGGTCCTTTATGTTAAGTCTCTGTAGAAGATGAAGGCCTTTAGAAGACCGAAGCCTAGATAGCTGGACGTATGTTGAGCAGAACTTTCTGTGACGATCGAGGCCCCGGATGGTCGGATCGTCTTTAAGATCGAGAATGGCGGACGTGAGAGTTGATCCTTGGACTTTGTAGTCCGTGAGACAGAAAGCCGGATATATTAGGACTTGTTTCCTTCGTATAGAGTACCCTTTTAAGGTGATAGATCGCTTAACGGGAAAGACCGGCATGATAGATAGGTCTAGGCTATC
The DNA here is from genome assembly GCA_037042255.1 of Penicillium sp. PG106-07D. NCBI lineage: Eukaryota > Fungi > Ascomycota > Eurotiomycetes > Eurotiales > Aspergillaceae > Penicillium > Penicillium sp. PG106-07D. The sequence goes on from JAXQJV010001076.1 coordinate 1,248, forward strand.
GAATATGGCCGGCTTTGGTTTATTTTGCTTGAACAAAATATAGGCTAGAGGCTTCGTGTATATAATATATAAGTTATCTATCTCGAGAAATTCGGCTAAGGGAGACGTTAATAACGTTAACTATTTTGTAATATATATGGGCTTACCGGATGGGTTAACTACCACTCCTACCGTAGTTCCTACCGCCCTATTTACCTAACTAAGGGTAGTACAGATATTTGTTAGGATGATAGCGGGTATACCTATTATATATAGGAAGAGACTAGGAAACGGGATCGTGGCTCCTTAGTCGGGTTATTGAAGTAAGTCATCTGCGCGAAGTCGTAAATTCCCTAGGCCTATAGATTTCGTGCGCGTGTGGACCGCGGGATAGATATAGATTCTCTGATTCCTTAAGCGTGCAAAATTTTCTATTTAAATTCGATTTACTATATGTCGAATGGAGTTCCGTTTAACAACGGTTATGGCACCTTCTAGTTCTGGATCGGCTAAGGACGTGATAGCTTTACTATTCAAGAAGGATAGGTTATTACTCGTTAATAAGCCAGAGCGAGCACGTAACAAGAAGTCCTAGAAGGACGGGTCTTCAGTTTATCTTATCTACTCATCTAAGATGATTACCTACGTGAACTAATGCTAGATAAGTTAGCCGATTTTGTCTTCATCTTTGTTAGATCGAGGGACCCTCTAAAGTGCGGGCCCGCGAACTAGTGAAAACTGAAAGAAGTCACCTACGAAGATAACAATAGGGAGACCGCCAAAAAATTCCGGGGAGTTCCGGTCTAGGGATTTAGCGATTTTATAGTGATTATTAATTATGCTGAGTATAGTCAGATCCATCATGCTTACTTCGTCGACGATTATTATCGTTTTACGCTCCTATAGTCTCTTTATTCGAGATCTTGTGGTTAAAGTAGCCCGGGAGCGGTCGATCAATATACCTAAAGACGTGTGGTAGGTGTTTCCGCTAATATTATCTGCTATAGCGCTAGTTAGTGCTATCAGAATTACCTCTTTCTTACGATGGAGCAGATCCATACCGGTCACGATAGCTTTAATAACCTAGCTCTTCCCTATGCCACCCTCGCCTATGATATAGAGTAGCATCTGCTTCCGCTAGGACGAATTAAAAGGGTGTTCAGCCTAGGCTAAAGCCTCGGAGAGAACCTTTTCGACTACTATGCGTTACTTAACATTTAACGGAATTTGCTCCACTACTAAGGTAGTTAGAGAATTACTAGTAGGAGCGCGGCTAACCCGGAGTTAGCGGTTATCAAACGATGAGATATTGACGGTGGTGAGCATAGGTTATAAAACTCTGTCGCCTATTTCTAAGTCAAATTTATCGGAGCTAATACCAGTATATAAGCTACTATGCGTAGTTGCGTCCTTATTATTAGCCTTAGAAAGATCCTTTAAGTGTAACTCCTAATCCTTTATAGTGGACGGGGGAAGAAAACGGAGATCAGAAGTGTCTTCCGTAAGGTTATAGAGAATATCGACGGGTCGAAGATTTCGCAGCACCGTGGTCTAGGTTGACGTTATTCTATGGACTAATAGAGGAATTCGTCGTCTAGTAGTAAGAAGCTCTTTCTCCTATATCCTAACGATTAAATCGTAGGCCGTAATCAATGTCTCTAGCTTAAAGGTCTTATCTTGAAGATTGATAGAGTCGATACCTTCCTTATCATCCGAATAGGAATCGGTCCGCTGAATCACTCCTATATCGTGATTATAGGAGTTATAAGTAGCGCTCGCTATGGCTGATTCGCGTAGCTTTACGTCTGCCTGATAATCTTCCCTGGACTTTCGTAGTAGGTCAATATTTCTTACGAAATCTCGGTTATGTAGAGAGAGAGTAGGCTTAATAGTCGCCTATATCTATAAGTAATTATTTCCCTGCTCCTTTAACCGACAAAGAAGGAGCCCTAAGTCTTCCCACGGTATAAATAGACCTAAAAGGATCTCTGCTAGGTCATTTATAATAGCCTCCGTCGTTAGGTGACCGCCAGAAATCGTATCCTCCGTAGGTTGAAACTTAGTTAAGTGTCTACTAAATGAGATTATCGTAACTTATGACTTCGATCGAGCTAAGCGTTATATATAAGATAGGTACCTTAGGTAGCTTATATCAAAATCCATATTATCTAAGACTGTATCCCGCACGCTCTTAGTCCGGACGAGTATACAGTATTTAAAGAAGGGCAAAGATACTAGGTATAGGCCCCGCTATTTAAAAATTATCGAAAATACTTATAGGAGCGGCGTCTCTAATCTCGTATATATATGGCTTATCAGCCATTAGAGCCGAGTTAGCCCGGTCAGATCGAAGTAGGGTACGTACGTGTTACCATAGCCACTAAAGATTGACGCGCGCGAAGTTATAGCTATTGGTATAATAGGAGGGAAGCTAAAGAAGCGTACTAGCCACTTAGACCCCGCTAACCTCGCGGTTATAGGTAAGTATGTTAAAACAACGTAGTGCGAAGTTGGTCGTTCCCTTCTCTTAAAGGCGAAGGTCCGTCGCTATTAGGGGGTCAGCCGACTTTGCACTCTTAATGGACTGTTTTAATAGAGCAGCCTTGGCGATTATCTACCATAGGGAGACGTCGTCTTTAGTGGTATAGTTAGTGATGTAGTATATTAGAGATAATGATTTAGAAATAGTAGGGATCCAAGAAATATCATGATTAGATTGTAAATAGCTGGTAAGCGCCGGGTTCTAGGGGTTAACCTAGGGATGACTACGAACGAGATAGATAATGCCGAATTCGTTAATTATAGAGGTAGGGACTAATTCGCGGGGTATACCGAATCGACATAAGCTCTTCCTAGAACCGCTACGCTAGTATTTGAAATAGGTCGAGAGATGATGTTTCGAATGTAGCTATTTCTTTCGAGCTACCGCGGCACTATTATTAACTAGTTAGGTAAAGAACACCTTATTAGGCTTAGCTCCCCGGGCGGAAGGTGGTATAGGTGGATAGTTAGAATCGGGGTCGTTTTGAACCGTATCGTTAATGCTCTGGATGATGACTGACTCGAGGTAATAGATCATACGGCTTGTATATTCGGGATCACTTAGTAGGCGCTTACGTAGAGAAGTGAATACTAAGTTCCCTTAGAGCCACACCAGGGCATAGAGGTGTAGTATGCCTCTGCTATTTATCTCGACTACTCTAAAGTGGTTAGAGACGTCTCCTAGGATACCGAAATCTTTACAGCTACTAGCTAGGAGGCCGCTTAAGACTATATTATAGATATGATAAAAAAAGTTTGCAACCGCGATAGGGTTAGAAGTAGTAATAGTCTCACGGATGGCGGTATTAGCACTATTCAGAATATCTCTAGTATATTATACTCCTACCAGGATTAATACTAAGGGATTTCGTAAGTCAGATAGGTTTATGGTGATCCAAAACGCAGGCATCCTATACCGTACGATAATCCCGCGAATTTCGGAACGTATCGTTAGCTTTTAGGTAAAAGACTCTAGCACTCGCATTCCGATGGTCACTATATTTCGCTAGAGCCGTCTGATAACGGGATTATTGAGTGTCTGGCCGTCTACTATAGCTTTCGCGGCATTTTGTAGTTGGCTTAGAGTTAAGAAGGCGATATCATCTACGGCTAACGGCTAATTCTAACGCTTTATAAGGAAATGATTCCCTAGCGATGACTTTCGGAGCTAGATCACGTTATATAGTAGATATATAAACGTTTTGTGCCTTACGAACCTACTAAATTAAGCTAAGGGAAAAATAAAATTTTGAAGAGAGGCCTTACCTTCTACTATAGTGGGTTAGCGCCTATTATGCAAAAGTATCTAGGGACACGGGAATGTCCCTATCTTCTAGGTGGCCTCTAGTGCTAGTTAGAAACAGAGTAGGGAACGTAGTAGTGAAATAAGAAGGATCCGTCTAGTGATTAAGGAGCGTCGCGGTACTGTGGATTATATAAGAGATTACCGGCGGCCTATCGATTCGAGCTATAGGTAAGGTGTAGTTTCCCGTATAGGTAGCGGTCGGAGGCGAGTGGCTAGAAATTACTTTAGATAAGGTGTCTAAGGTACGTATATCTAGGTCTTGGCGTTCGCTATTAATATTAATTAAGACCGAACTAGTTATTAGAGGGCTACCGTCTTCGTTATCAAATATAGCCTCGTCCTACGCCGCCTGTAGATTATTCTCGAAATTCCCTGACTGTAGATGAACGGTATATCCCTCACGCTTATAGTGGTCAGACTTATCTAGGAAAATAATGGAGTCTCGTAGCTCCGTGGGGATGAAGTCGTTACTCTAATCGTCTATTATGGTATGGTTGATAGTTACGCTTCTATATAGATGATTATGGTGAAGTAGGTATTCCAACGCCGCTAGAACCTTTGACTTCCGCACGGATAGGAAAGGACCTAAGTCCGAGTATAAAGGACGATATTATCCTAACTAAAAGACTCTAATTAGGTTATACAATCTTAATTCAGGGCCTAGTAATATATCGAGGAGGGGGCCCGGATCCTGTGGTATAATAATAAAATAACCTTAAAGCGCACGATAGTTGATTGGAGAAGAACGGCCCTCTAGCCTTAACTTTAATATTACACCCAGGGGATAAGATCTTGCTATAAGACACTCCTTAACCGGAGTAAGGTCGTCTAAGACGGATGGGTAGTGCTAACACATAGTTATATTTACCAGGTTCTTCCCGGAAAACTTTAGGATAGTACTCCGGATAAGTGCATTGTGGTAAGACGAACAAAGGCTCTAGCGGTTACCGTGTAGACCGTAACTATCGAGGCTATTAACTAATAGTATCAGGATAGGATTATTACTATCGACGTAAAAGATATTCGCTATAGGGACTTCTATACCACAAGAAGCGTATAGACCCTTTGTAGAAGCGCGTGCTAGCTTATCCTCGTATCGCCCCATCGATGCACGTATAGTTCTGGGAGATATATCTAGAGGAAACAGGTTAGAGGTAGTAGAACGGGCCTTAAATTTATCACGAAGAAAGGCTAATGCCCGTTCCAAAACCTCCTGGGACGTATTCGAACGTAGCGTTCTTTATCTTTTTGGTTTTAGAGCTAAATTAGCGAAGCGCGCCGGTTAACTTCTAGACACGGTTTCGTTAGAGTCGGGGAAAGGGCTAGCAAAAGTAGTAAATTGCATATTTAGGCGTAAAGCTCGATAACTATTGACTCGTCTTAGTAACGTGGCGGGCCTTATTATAGACTATTCGTGAGTCGCTACTAGAGGAAGAGGGGTGGCACTAATAATAGTGGCCCGTTTAGACGGGGTAGGCCTTATAGGGCGTATATTCGATACTTGAAAAGACGTTGAAGGGTTCTCTATCGCTTTGGATATAAGTAGTGGTGCTATAAGGGGAGGAGGCTAGTATATAGCGATAGGATTCTGGGTGAACGGTCCTATTAGGTTTGGTTAAATATAATAAGGGCTAGCCGCCGGCGCCGGTGCTAGTGGTAATAGCCGGCGGGGGGGAGGGGGAGAAGGCGTAGAGCGGATGGTAGGTGGTTTTAGAGACTATATTATATCCGGAGCGCGCCGCATGCTACGAAGGGAGTTTTAAAAGGGATTAAAACCTAGGGGCAAAGTGGGTGCTTCTGGCGGACTCCGGTCCATGATCGGTAGACTAATAATAGAAAGAAAAGGTAGGATGACTTAATACTAAACTAAAATCTACCGGGGAGAGGAGGATAGTTAGCGACATATATAACTAGCGAGAGGTATACCTAGTATATAAATAAGTAGGCGGATAGAGACGGAGGCACGAAATTGTAGAAAATAGGAAAGGCTAAGCTATAGAGAGAAAGTAAACGAGGTAGGCGAATAGTATAGCACTATATCGCAAGAAAAGAGGTATTAAGTAGTGTATACAATAATACTAAATACAGAGGAAAGCACTAACTAGGATTAACGTAGGAGAGCAAGGAAGCTAAACTAAAACGGGAAATAGTTGAAGGCTAATTGCAAAGGTAAGAAGCAGGAGAAAGAGACTAATAAGGAAACACTGTCGTTAACTAAGGAGAAGCGAGAAATGGCCTTAGAATAGGCGAATAAGAGGTAGGCGAGGTGTAAGTTTGGTAGGCTAGCTTTCGCGGTAGAAGCCGCGTACCTTACGTGTAGGCGTGGCCGAAAGAACCTCTTATACTCGTTCCTCGTTTTAGGGTAAGATTAAAGTTTTTGATAACAAGAGTAGTCCCTAGGTACGAAGGTAAACCCTTTCCCTCACTACGTTCGTTTCAGGGCAAGGCTGTTACTAGAAGACGCGCGCGTCGTGCGTATCGGCCCTAAAACGATAAAAATGAGTGGAAGGTGAACTAAAGGTAAGGGTACGAGGGACGGTGAATCCGTGATATCCTGTATAGTAGTATATATAGTAGTCCTCCGCTATAGGAATATTAGGTTGCGTAGAGGTATCGCAGCCTTATAAGATTGTTCTAATTAATTATTTAAGTTATCTCTTATTAAGAATTATAGATAGAGTTCCCTAAGCTAGGCTATATAACAGAATTATAAGGTAGCGGCTTTCACGTTGCTTATTACTTAGCTACTTAGTAAGGTATACGGAATATAAGTTCGACCTTTTAATATAAAGTGTTCGAAGGAGTGGGGCCAATTTATATTTAAACGAGGTATTATAGTAGTAGTCTTTACTTTGAAACACTCCTTTCTCGCTAAAAAGAATTTAGTCTGCACTAGTAACCGAAAAAGATAGGTTAATATTGGCTATTCTCTAACCCTAACCGGCGTTAATCCTATAGTATCCCTTTAGGCTATAAGTTAAACCCTTATAGTAGTCGGACGTTTTACTATAGTCCTGATCGTAGCCTATAATATACGTTAGATGGTTTTGCCGACTCGCTGGAATACGTTCTTTATAATTTACTATTATATTAAGCCGAGATAGCTATAGTAAGAGTAAGGAGGGAGAGGATTATAGAAAGGTACCTTATCATAAAAGATTTAGGAGTATTTAAAGCTTACTCTTTGAGTATAATAAAGGAGAGATGATTAAGGGAAGATAAAGTTTATAGGAGATTGAAGGCTTTATATATTCGTTACCTTCGAGTTCGCTAACTTAGGGATCAATAAAGCTAGAATACGATACGTAATTTATTATTAGCTTATTATAATATAGTTTAATGTAAGGGTACCGAGCTACGCCATATCTTATCTATAATGTGGTAAGCGTAGTAGGTAGAGAGTAGTGTGTTGAATGTAGTTATAATATAAGGGAGACCCTTGCTTTGGATATCTCGAAACTAAAAGAATATAGCTTATAAATTATTAAAAGATAATTTTTATTATATTACGTTATAAGGCTATACGTAGAATGATTCTTTAGATCTCTAGGGCCCTGAATGGATTACTAAGGCGTAAACCTTATAAGGGTTAGTTAGTATCTATTTAGTGGCGTAGCTGAAGGGTGACCCTATATATTAAAAGGTATAGGAACTAGGTTATATAGCTTTTAAGCTTAGGCACCTCTACATTCTTAGGAATCGAATTCATAAGGCCGTAGCATTTATTAGCTTCCGGTTAATCTTAAGGTTTGTTAAGCGCCTATATACTATTACCTATATTATCGATAGTTCCACTAAGAATCTATGGCAGAGGATTTAAGGTAAATACGGATTTATATCGCCTCTCCAGAATCCTCGTAAAGTCTCGGACTCGGATATCTTATAAAGCATAAGTAGATTTATTAAGCCTGTATATTTAAGAATATAAGATCGGTGATAATCGGGGTGGGTCTCCGACCCTAGTTAAATAATTAAGTTAGCAGGGCAAAATAGCTAAAATAATTCGATGATCACTTCACGAATAAAGACTCTATATCGGTTCGAGACCTACTCCGATCGGGGCTAAGCTCTTTCGGAAAAACATTTCTACTAAGATTAGTATACCTATTTCTACTATTGTACTCTTCTTAGTAATAAGGCCTATTAGGATTCTGCGGTTAGAATTTTAAAACTTTAACTCTGATATGATATCCCGTGATATCTCGTCTATCATTAATACAGATAGAGCATTGAGAAGAAAAGGAAGGTGGGATATGTAGTCTGATAGCGCCTAGCGGGGTAGTGTGGAATTTGCGTAGGTAGAGCATAGTATATCGATGGGAATGTTGAGATCGATCTACTCCGGTTAAAACCGAGATCTACTTCTTCCTGATTAGTTATATAGGTTTCGTTTACTAGCCCGTGCGCTATTGTATTATATCTAAATAAGCGAAAAACGGAACAGAAAAAATGAGGTTGAAAATTATATAAATTACGTCTATTCTCGGGCTAAAATTTTATCTATACATTTAGCGTTCTCTTTTACTAAATACACCATAAAGCTTCTTTATTGGCTGTCCGCTCTTTAATTCTTAGTAATCACTTTTGTAGCTACTCGGGAAAGGATGCTCAAAGATATTGCTATAATGGACCGTTGGTATATGTTATATACTGAAAACGGCCGGCTGTACGATTTAACTAAGATCCTCTAGTGTATTAACTACTCTAACACCGAACTCTTCGCTGTCTATGCCCGCCTTCCTAGCGCCGAGTTAGGAGTAACTCCTATGGTATGCCCTGGAATATTTTATATTGTCTAGGAGATTAGGATACTAATGCTATATCCTAAGGATTCTGGATCATGTAATGCTATCTTATCGGCGCTTAAGAAAGTACGGTTTGGATTCCGTATCTTATTAGTACGTCCTCCGGTGTCCTCTAATATTTCTTGTTTTAATTAGCCTTTTGATATAGGGTAGACTCTTTAGGACGCCATACAGAAGCAGGAAATTATCTATTTAGCGAAAAATAAGGCAACTACGAAAGATATTAAGAAGGGACTGGAGATAAGTTTGGAAAGATAGGGCTAGGTATATACTGCACCTATGATATCCTCTAATAGGTATCTAATAGGTTATTAGAGGTATCTTCCTCGATATGATGCTAATTGTAAGGAAGAAATTGGTAATATTCTCTATGCTTACTAGGAATAGAAAGTACCAAAAGAAGCTCTAGAAGGCGCTATTGGTGCTTAGGAGCTTTAGGATACCTCCTGTGTTTCTATTTAGATAGTAGATTGAATAGTCGTGACTCTATAAGAAGTTAATCCTTTATGTACTTCTTCTTCGTCATGATCTTCTTTGGGGGTGCCCATACGTACTTCTCATTGGCCTCACTTGGCTTGCTT
>JAXQJV010001077.1:0-10344 GCA_037042255.1 Penicillium sp. PG106-07D
CCACATGAAAGCAGATGCGCCGCACGCCTTTGCGATCGAGAGCGGTCCAGCCAGCTTCACTAGCCCTGGATCCGCGACCACCAGCCCGCATGTGACCGTGGCCGGGCTTGAGGATGCGTCCGCGTTCAACAACAACAACAACAACAGCAACAACAACAATGTGCCCAAGTCGAGTAGTAACCTGGCGCCTAATAATGCGCAGCGGCCGCTGATCACGACTCCGAGCCTAAAGCACCGTGATCTACAGGTGGGCCCACGTCGACGTCATCGCAACCCATCCTCGATCTATGAAAGTGTCAAGGAGCCGTACGGCTATACGAATGGATTTCACAATCTGACTGCGTTCATCCAGCGGCGGTTCACGCCGCAGAAGACCGTGCGGATCGCCAAAGCGCTCGCTTCCATCCGTCCCTCCTTCATCGCGACTACCAAGACCTTGAATCGCGATGATCTGATTTTCATGGAGAAGTGCTTCCAGCGGACCCTGTGGGAGTATGAAGATTTCATCAACGCCTGCGGCACACCGACCATCGTCTGCCGACGTACAGGCGAAATCGCGGCCGTCGGCAAGGAATTCAGCATTCTTACCGGATGGAAGAAGGACGTGCTTCTAGGCAAAGAACCGAATCTCAACGTCAACACGGGCGGATCTGCATTGCCCCAGTCCGGCACATCGTCGCGAGGAAGTTTCACACCGCGCAGCTCGACGCTGGAAAATGCCAATAGCGGACGTCCTCAGCCTGTCTTCCTGGCTGAGCTGCTCGATGACGACAGCGTGGTCGAATTCTACGAAGACTTTGCGCGTCTTGCTTTCGGTGACTCCCGCGGTAGTGTCATGACGCGATGCAAGTTGCTCAAGTACAAGACTAAGGAGGACATGGAAGGCGGTCCGTCTGACGAGCACGGCAAGTGGAATAACCACTTGCGCAAGGGCGGAATTGCCGGTGAAGCTGGCATGAACCAATTGGGTTTCAAGGACGGCAAGGTCGAATGCGCGTACTGCTGGACAGTCAAGCGAGATGTATTTGATATTCCGATGCTCATCGTGATGAATGTGAGTGGATATTGTCCTACCCATGTTACACAAGATGGTGGGTTGTTGACTGACCTTTTTGCCTAGTTCTTACCGTGCATTTGATTCTTCCACATTGGACTCTCCGATTGACTTCCTCGGACGCTTTCCTTTCTTTCTGCATGTTCGTCCCGTATTCTTCTTCATACCCTCACTCGGCTCCCGTCACCGAGTCTTTTTGTCGCTTGCTGCGTTTTACCTGTTTTCTCTCATGTCTGCCCTTTTACCGGTACATATTTTTCTTGGTTTGGGACTGTACGATTCCCCCTGACTTCCTTGTTTAACCGCCTTGTGCCATGTCCGTACATATCCCTGGGATCTGACTTGTCTGCCCCGGCCTTCCTGCCTTGCCGGGCGTCTGTTGATATGCTATGTTTCTTGTTTTGGATTTTTTGCTTTCGCGGCGCTCAAAATGGTCAAAAAAATGATATCTCTGGGCTGGGATTGTTTTATTATGAGACTAATGTCATTGGTTACTGGACGTCATGATGTTCTCTTTGTGTCTTTGTGTCTTGGTAGACGTGTATGTGTACTTGGGTATGTCAGTCGCTGATTCACTCATGGCCGACTATGATTTCTTCGTGAAGATAGACCCAAGTGCAAGGTAGCGACGAGACGAAGTACAGTATACTATACCTTACTAACTCTTTCTACCCGAGAGATCATTCTCGAACAATTCTATCCGGCGTCGGTGATGCCTGAGGTACAACTGCTTATCGATAAATCACTAATGTAAACCCCGCCAGTCCTCCGCTTGCACCCCCATCGTCTGTCAGCACTCCATTGTCGCATTTCACTCCTGGAGACCAGACATCCTTCCTTTCCCAGTCGAAGGTCTCAATCTTACCAAGCCCATCTCACCAAAATAGTCCCCGAGTCCGCGGATCTGCTTATCAAGCTTGCTCGTATTCCGAGGCCCCGAAATCGCCGAGTGCCCCGCGTCTCTCTTGACTCACACAAACGTCGTCGCTACTCGCCTGACCTTTTGCGCCGGTCTCTTGCGTGAACAAACCAGTGAAACAAAGAATCAAAATGCGTTCTGATACCCCTCGGGATCCTGTTGCCGGCCCTGACGCAGGCCCGGAGACCCCGTTCCCCGTGCGATTGTCGGGGCCAGTGATTAAGGGATTCGGCCGGGGGAGCAAGGATGTATGTACAATGCGTCGCTTACCACTGATTTTTTTGGCGCGTGAGATACGACGGGCAATTGCTGATGTTGATCCCTCCAGCTAGGAATTCCCACAGCCAACATCCCCGCCGATAACTTGTCCGAGGAGCATCCCGAGTTGACCTCCGGTGTATACTACGGCGTGGTCGCGCTGGACCCGCAGAATTTGACGCAAGAAAATGGCGCAGAGAAGTCGACGTCTGCGACCATCTTGCCCGCCGTGTTGAGCATTGGATACAACCCTTTCTATAAGAATACCGTGCGATCGGTGGTATGTTTCCCTGCTTCGTTCACACTTGACTTCCAGGACTCGAATGTGTTGGACACCTGCTCACATGACACCCCCTAGGAAATCCATATCATGCCCCCTCTTTCGCAACCCTCCCCGACAGCCGTCGCACAGCCCAAGTTCAACCGTCTCCCCGATTTCTACGGTACCCATCTCAACCTGCTGATTCTGGGGTACATCCGCCCGGAATACGATTACGTCTCCCTGGAGGCTTTGATCGAGGATATCCGGATTGACTGCGAGGTCGCGCGACAGAGTCTCCTGCGCGAGGCGTATCGGCGATATATCGTGGACGACGGGAAGGCGTCGGCTCAGGTCAACGAGGACCGGAAGTGGCTGGCGACGTTTTGACGGACACGAAGAATTGAGATCGTAGATAGACTTGGCAGTTTGAGCGTTTACGCATTTGTTTAAATCCAAAACTTCCCTCTCCGCAAGTACCAAGAATACATTAGATAGCTGTTTATGCGCGTGGATTCTCTCTGCGTTCTCGGTACGTTTGTACTTTGGTTCGGATCCGGTCTATCTTTATCGCACCACTCGTCGACGTCACTCCAAGAAATCCCAAGTATTGGCGAAACCAGCAGGCAGTTCGATTTGCGCTCTTGTCCGATGTAATCCAAGAAAAAAAAAGAATCCGGACCCTCCCGAGATGCCAATTATAAAGTCGTGTCTCTCCTGGTTCTGCTTATCACCGTCTCTGCCCCAAACACATCCGCCATCATGGTGAACGTCTTCCAACGCCTCACCCGACGAGCAACGACTGGTTCCGGCAGCACCGTGCCCGACCCTGGTATCAATGGCAACAATATCTCCTCGCGATCGCATGGTCTGCATCGGACTACGAGTGGGAATTCCTGGAAACGCAATCGACGATCACTGGGCGAGGAACCGTCGCCCCGACATCTGATCCTGATATCGGATAATGCTACTTTCGATCCGCATATCATCCAGCGCTTCCAAGCCGAGGGGTTCGATGTGACTTATCTTGGATTTGTGTGCACCGATGATGCAGAGAAGGATCGAAAGTCTTTGGAATTCGCGGTGCATGAGAAGGAAGATGAACTGGAGGCCGGGGAGAGATATGCTGTAGTTGGTACGCCCCATGCACCCAGATCAAGCTCATCAACAAGCCCCCCTCTCTCTTTCGAAAGACTTGATTTAGGAAAAATAAAATCCGTCTGCTAAGTATACCCAGCATACAATCGCCCGGCATATTACCTCCTCGGCTCGCACCACCTCGCAGCCAGCAAAACAAACCCCTTCCCCCGCCTCTGCGCCCTCATTGCCTACTACCCACTACCCTCTACCTCCCAATACGCGACCATATCCCCATCCCACAACTCCGAATGTTGCACCCCGGCCTGCTCAGACACAAGTTCCATCTTCGACCCGCGCCCCTCCGAACCTTACCTCCCCATCCAAATCCATCTCCCAGGCCACGACCCGAACTCCAGCACCTTCTGGCCCTGGATCAGCGTCAGCCCGTCCGAAGGCGACGTCTCGTACAAGAAACGCCACCGCTGCCATGTATACACGTACCCAGACGCTCGGGCCGGATTCGCAGAGCACAAGCCGTCCAACTACAGTATCAAGGATACCGGCCCGCATGACGATGACCGGATTAGTTCGCAGCTAGCGTGGAGCAGGGCGTTGGGGTGTTTGCGGCAGGCCTTTGGGGCGGGGAGTAACTGGCCTGTGGTGGATATTGAGACTGTATGGGAGGAGTATTGGTTGCGGTTGATGGATGGGTTGGATGGGGTTAGAGGGGAGGAGATGCGGAGGGCGTCTGGGTCTGCGATGGACGTTGTGCTGAGACGGGGGAGTGATCTTATCTGTCAGCGTTCGGGAAGAGGAGGTGCGACGAGTATGCATGATGAACAGAATGCGAAGGTGCTTTGCGCGCCTACCAAGGCTGGAGGTGAGAACTGTGATGCTCTCCATGATCTCCTTTTTTTTCAACGGAGATTGCTGGGTGAGTTGAAAGCTGATATGTTCTAGGATCTACTCCGGAGGATCTGAGGGCCTTTTTCGAGCACGTTTTCATTCCGGCGGGTCCGCCGAGTCAGCATATTCGTCTGCTGTCACGGACTGTTGGCGCTGATCGGATTGTGGACGAGATCTTGTTCAACTTTTGCCATAGCAAGGAAGTGCCGTGGCTGCTTCCGCGTGTGCCGCCGACAAACCGTGATATCCAGGTGGTGATCGTGGTGGTGGCGAGTTTCTTTGCTGATCGGATTGTTCATCAGAGCTTGTACTGGGATCAGGCGGATGTCCTGGTGCAGGCGGGATTATTGGATCCAGACCTTGTGCCTAAGCTGAATACTGTGTGATTAGCATGAGTCCGAGAGGCACTCGCCCAATTTGAAATAAGAAGCAGAATGCATTGCGAATTGATAAAAGTATAACCGGTTCTATACACACAGGTCAATGTCCGCCGGGTCCACTGGGGCTTTCCTGCCCGAGGTGTTGCCTCTTTAACGAGAGTGATCAGGCCCGGGCTCAGACTGAGTAAACTTCTCTGCATATCGGCTTCTATCCCTCAATCTAGCACCGTAGATCCTGAACAGAAGTGGCCCGGGAGTTAACAATAGCGACAAGCCCCCCAAGATGGTCATCGTCCAATGGACCCCAATTCCTTGGTACATTGGGCGGGCTGCCATCACCATACCACCCGCTACTAGGTAGCGAGCCATCGTAATGCTCGCTAGCGCACTCGCGGCGTGCTTCCCATAGCTGTCGATGATATACTCGTAGCTGCTGATATAGATGGATATCAGCACCGCGCCGAAGAGTCCGCACGCAATCAGGCCCGACCACAACGAGACAGTCGGGTCATTTGTCCATCCCAACCAGAACAGTGATAAGGGTAAGAGCGGACTGGCAATGATCGCTGGCCACAGTCGGAACTCGGGAGGTACCGTCGCGCCATGTTCGTATTTGGTCTTTCGGCGGGCCCATACATACAGGCCCGGAGCGGCAAACGTAGCTATTGTCGCACCGGCAGCAATCGCCCCAAAACACGACCCGGTTTGTCCGGTAGACAGGTTGTATGTCTGTTTGAAGATGTAGTCGAATCCAGACAGAAAAGTGAACAGAATGCAATACAGTAGGATCAAATATGCGCCAAGCACAGAAATCACGGGCTCGGTAGTGAGTAATATGACAGGGAGCGGGACGGCATGTTTCACACGTTGAAGAAAGGAGCTCCTGGATTGAGCAGACACGTATTTCTCATTGCCAGTGTGACGTCGTAGTTGCTTCGATTTCCATTCGAGTAATATCGGTAGATATGATTCGGGGAGAAAGAGAAATGACATGATCCAGGCAAAGGCCGATATCATGAGAGTTATATACTCTGTCCAGCGCCAGCTCAGGCTTGGATTAGAAGAAATCCAACCGCCTACGATGGGGCTAATCATCGGGCCTAAAGTCCAGCGGTATCAGCATCGAGATATTCAACTTGCGAGAGGAACTCACCTGCAATATTGGCCCATGCAATCATTGGAAACACAAAAGTGCGTTTCACGGGACGGAATTGATCGCCAACGCTGGATCCGTTGATCGATAATGTCGGACTGGAGAAGAGTCCCACGAAGTACCGACATATCACTTGACCAGCGAACGTGGGCGTAAGGGCTGACCCAAGGACGAAGAGGAGGTATATGAAGGTTGACACCAAATATGTAGGATTTCGCCCAATTGTTTCTGACAACGGTCCGGCGAAAAGAGAGCCCGAGCCAATCCCAAATAGATACATTGCGGTTGACAGGTTTTGGGCGGTTTGGGACACTCCAAACTCACGGCTGGCACGCTCGTTGGCCGGAGAATCGGCTGCGCCTGACCATCCTTGTGTGAATATCAGAAACACGAGGAGGCCGATGTTTTTGGATCTTGATAGCAGCGTCCAGTTCCTGGGATCAAGTGGGTCGGCTTCGCCGCTTGTCTTCACCCAGATCCAGCCATGGCTGTCGCGGGCTTGGATGCGCTCAGCACTTTCCATTCTCGTGTATTCGGACTTTAACTTACATGGTGAGTGATGCCTGGATTTGGGCGTACCATTTGATGATGCAGAAGTTTGCTCTCGCTCGATTTCACGGGCAACAAGCTTCTCAATACGACGCTTTTGAACCAAGGCCCACATACGGATGCTTTAGTAAAGCTCTTGCTGCGAATAGCAGGAGGTGGTATGTTTAAACTGAGTGGAGGAGTACCCATGAAGGCGCCTAAATGTGATCCAACTTTCTGATGTCAGAGGAAAGGTATATGGTCAGCTTCCAGCTTGGTGGGAGGGGAAGGTTGCGGAAGTGCAGGTTGTTGGCGTCATAGTAAACAAGGCGGTCGGGGGCGCGTGACATCCTGCCTGTATAGGGAAAGGCCGTTATGTCAGCGATTTCGACGATTTCAATGGGCGATTCCAATTATTGGAAGAATGGAAAGTGATAACTGAGAAGTGAAAACAATTTAAAAGATCGAGCTAGCGTGTCGCATTTTCCTGAGCTTGTTCACTCTCTCGAAGGGAGTAAGCAAATCGGGTTGCCCTGCCTATACCAGTGATCACATCGGATTACTCAGATTACGCTCAGTGAGCAAAGCAGCAAGAATATGAGCACTACAACGGAAGGGACCGCCAAGAGTTGCCAGACAGTATCCGAGATATATGTACGGTAAGGGTTTGCCTGGCTATCAAAGAACGCTATTTATGCAACATCATCAACCTCGCAATGCGATAGAGCCCAATGTACTCCGTAGCCCAGTTAGGTCTTTGCTCACACCCCCGGTGCTCATCAAGGTTCTGCGGCTCGCTTCCTGTGCGACAGGAAGAATATCTTCGACACCAATAGGGGAGGCGGACCTCGCGAGGCCAGCAACCATGACACCTAGCAGGGTGTCACCGGCACCATTGACGCTGACCATCTCCTCGGGTGCCAGCTTCGCAGCAGGCGGGAAGAGTCGCATATAAACACCGCCAAATGGCGCTCCATCTGACGACGTGCGAGACAGGATGTAAGGTGTGGACTCGGGATCCGTCAGCCGCGGATCGTTGCGTGGTAAGAGCTGCGTCAGAAGTGCACCGGCGCTACCTAACTTGGTAATGATGCAGGGTATGAAGGGGAGGAGCTGGATAGACTGCTGTGGCAGACCCTGGTCTACCAGCTCCGCTGAGGTCGCCATTACAAGACGCTCGCGTGAGCCTGTGGGCGAAAGACCCATGGCATCGATAATGCTCCACCAGTTGGGTGAGTCGAAGAGAAGCCCCTCGCGTGCTGTCATGTACATGGTTGACAACTCAAGTTTGTTAGGGCAAGCCAGGCTGATCGCATTGTTGGGCACCGTCTGTGCGGGGCCAATAGCAGCACCAGCACCGCTGGCGTCACGACCAAATAGGCGGCGCGACTTGGCAGTCGAAACAGGCTCAAATGCCACGCGGGCTCCGTGCTTGCGAGCTACAGCAGTCCACTTTGCCAGAACCTCGGGACGCCAGTTCGCATCGACCACGACCCAGCGCGGCTTTGTGCGTTCAATCAGAGGTTCCCAGAATCCATCAAAGTCGAGCTGCTCCTCTGAGAGCTCGACAATACCCATGTCAGCCATGGCAACGAGGAGGTCCTTTTTGGCATCGTTGATCGCCACATATTGTGCTGTCCGTGTGCCAGGAGTCGAGGGGAGAACTTGGATTCCTGCGTTACTGAGTCCTTCCTTTGATAAAGAAGTAAGAGCTGCTCGACCGCTCGGATCATCGGCAACCACACTGCAGAATAGTACCTCGCTGCCAACATAGCTGGCTGCAATTGCGACGTTATGACCCACACCCCCGAGGCTTTGTTCGATGACCGCAGGATTGGAGGTGTGTGGCACGGGTGCAACCTGGGCAAGCTCCGGGCCAAAAGGCGTAAAGTCACAAGACAGATCAATTGCCAGCGAGCCAGCTACGAGGACGTCTGCCTTTTCTGGTGGTTCCGAGGATTGCTCTGGCTTGGCAGGCAGGTCGCTTGCTTTGGGAGTGTCTGTGGTCGTCTCCGACTGAACGATACTAGGAATAGCGGGCATGTGTCTATAAAGAAAAGGATCTCCGGACTTAGCATTGAATATATAACCTGCATCTAAACATCCAACTCACCGAGCTGACGATCCCCGATCAAGATCCTCAAGCTTGGCCAGCTCCACAGCCACCCGCGTTGCGCGCTTGACATTAGATTCGACCAAAGCGCGATTGGCAATGACACTTTTACCGCCGCTCAGCTCCTTTATTTTACCGAGAACGAAGGGAGTATTATCGCTGCCTTTGTAGCCTTCTACATCTGCGAGACGCACGGCCTCCTCGATGATACGGTCCATCTCCGGCTTGGGGACGGAGTGTTCGCGGGGAACCGGGTTAGCAAAATGGATACCGGAGTGAACTGGGAGCCTGGATTGCGCGTCTTCCAAGGATGTTAGGTCGGCGGATTAGCCATCGGCGAGAAGGGCCACTTACAAACGATCGCAGCAGCTTCGGCCTCATCCTGGATAACCCGCGGGCTGCGAATCCCACTGTCCCGCGTGAAGAAAGCAGGGAAGTCAACCGCTCCCTCACGACCATCAGCAAAAGTACCCACGCAGACTCCCTCAGTCTCAAGATACTCGAGGGTACGTGGGATATCCAGGAAGCTCTTGCATCCGGAACTAATGACCGTCACGGGGGTACGTCCCAGCTCCGTCAGATCAGCTAATAGGAAAGTTCAGTCATTGCGTGGCATGAAGTCCTGCGATCAATATAGTATACGTACCAGAAATATCCATAGAGTTCTCGCCCCCGCGATGAACACCTCCTATAAACTGGTCAGGGCTTGGCATTGTATCGTGCTGGCCGTGAGCCTTACCTAGACCTCCAGTACCAAAAATCTTGATACCAGCAAGCTCAGACAGGATCATTGTGCCGGAGATTGTTGTTCCACCATGAATTTTCTTGCCTGTCATGCCCTGGGATTATCTTAGTTCCTGGTTCTTGTAGTGTTCTGACCTGGCCAGCATACCAAGCCACAGATGTACCCTAGATCCCTGCGGGAGACCTTCAACGCAGGCTTCTTCTCCGCGGTCGAGGCTAGCTCGACGATATCTTCCGCACTCATTCCTACCCGGGCAATGCCCTCGAGGATACCGATAGTTGCAGGCACTCCGCCATTGTCACGAACCACTGATTCTAGCAGCTGAGCCAGAGCAATGTTCTCGGGATAAGGAAAACCTGGCTTGATATTAGATACGAAACTCCAGCAAGGATAGAAAAAATCAAAATCACTTCAACATGGTGAGATTCAAGACGTACCGTGAGTGTAGATTGTCGTCTCTAGAGCTACGACCGGCTTGCCTGTTGCGACGGCATCACGGACCTCTTCTGATACTCGCAAGAACCTGCTCTGGGGGTGCTTGTGAAGGTCATGAAGACAGCGAGCATGAGGCAAGCGTGGCCGCCCCCTCCAGCCTCCAAGCCGAGCAGCAGTCCTCAAGGCAAACATTGTACGACAGACCCGAACGAATGCCAATCGATGGTGATGGAGATGGAGAAATGAGGAGAAGCTGTTATCGCGCGCGATAAGAGCAGCGGAGTGCGTGTCGTGGCCGCTGCGCCCGCCGTATTGCGTATACAATGGGGACACCTCATCAGCTTCGTCCCAATTTCCCACCTTCAATCCGAGATAACCCCCACTCCCTTCTCGAAACCTCAATTGACTGCTCGGAGACACTGTGTGCTCCGGCGTGATACCCTCAATTACAATGAGGTTTTTCACCGCCACAGTGCTTGGATTGCTTGCACCCAGCCTGGCTGCCGCGACCAAC
>JAXQJV010001078.1:0-10431 GCA_037042255.1 Penicillium sp. PG106-07D
CTTCTCCCCTCCCCTCCCCCTCCACCCCCCCGTCGTCATCATGGGCAAGAAAGATCTAGACGACCGGCCGTCCTACCTCACCTCCGACAATGCCAAATACTCGCTCGGTGTGCATCGTGGCCCCTTGCCCAGCGGCCACGATGACACCTCCAAGCTCGAGCAGGTCGAGTCCGTCGGCGGCGTCTCTCTAGCCACCACCCACCGCACGCGCAAACAGCGAATGGCTCGCCATTGGAAGCGGTTCTGGTGCTGCTACTTGGTCGGCAATGTTATTTTCCTGGCCATTCTACTGCCTGTCTTGTAAGTCGCGTCGCATCCCGCGTATAATGTGTAATTGCTGGATCATGAGTGATTGGCTCCTCCGCGCAACCTCGATATACCTTCAATTGTACTAACCTTCTCGCTCCAGCTTCCTTGTCATCATTCCCGCCATCTCCCAATTGGTCGTCAACAAGTCCGACCTGGTTCTTGTCAATGCCGCAGTCATGCAGCCTCGTCCCGATTCCATCCAACTGACTCTGGTATCCGCGTTGGATCTGAAGATCGCATTGCCCGTGCGCATTGAGCCGATCGTGTTGAACCTGTTCAACCGCGACACTGGCGCCGATCACCCCTGGGCCAATATCACCATCGATGGCAAGACCATCAAGGGCAATACCACCCTCGGAGTCACCGATGCGCATACTCCGCTCGCCAACGTGTCCGTCTGGACCAACTATGTGCACGATGTCGTCTTCAATAAGGAATCTGCTTTGTCACTCCACGGCTCGACGAATTCCTACCTCGGAAAGCTCAAGTCTCATGTGACCATGGATAAGGACGTGGTCTCACCGAGTAAGTAGACTTGCCTTGATCAGCGACATTGGTCAGATTGGAATTCTATCTTGCTAACTATTCCTTAGCTCTCAACTCTTTCACCGGATTCAGCATCTCTGACAGCACCTTGCTTCTCCCCGCCCGCTCGGACGGCACCAACCTTATCGGCAATGCCACCCTTCCCAACCCCTCCGTGCTAACCATCGAGATCGGCACCATCATCCTCGACATCTACAGTGGCAGCCTTCTCATCGGCAACGCCACCATTGACGGCCTCACACTTAAGCCCGGCAACAACACGAGCCCCATCACGGGCGTGTTGGACCTAAAGACGATCCTTGGAAAGCTAGGCGAGGTGCTCAAGTCGCAAGCCGCCGCCCTCAAGACCGGGAATCTGGCTCTGAGCACCATCACGCGATCCGTCGTCTGGAACGGCACCGAAGTGCCCTACTACACCAAGGTAATGCACGAGCTGCCCCTCGTCGCAAACGTCGGCCTAGTCTCCACCCTCAAGAACACCCTGCACAATCTGCTGCATCCCGACGGCAGCGGCAGCACCGGAAACTTTACCTCCCTCATCTCCAGCCTGAATCTCACCTCGGCCGTGGACGCGGCCAAGGCCAATCTCAACTCGTCCGACAGCTCTGCGATAGCATCCGCACTGAAGCGCAACGTCCATCTTATGGATGCTTTCAAAGATGAGCACCCGGTCAAGCGGGATGCGATTATCGATTCGCTGGCAGATCTCTATACCAAGGAGTAGCGTAGCGTCAGAACTGGCGCACTAATCTCCTTAATTCCGTTTCTTTTTCTCTTTATTCAGGCGTACATCGTCTGCCATGCAATAGGGGCCGGGGCCAAATCACCCCTTGTATAGAAACCCGCCTTGCATCGGCCACGCTCTGTTTGACGCCGACACGATTGTGATTGTGAACGTGACTTGTGATTCCCCCGGGTCTATGTGATTTGATGGTGGCCTATTCTTTTGCTGATAGGCTACGGCGTTTTCTGGATTTGCTCTTGATGGGTACATTTTGATATACCTGCATACCTTGCGGATGTCGAGCCTGAACCATCCGCTTTCACTGATTATTGGAAGGTGGAAGTCGGACTTATACTGGTTAGGCGGGCATGACGGGTGCAGAAGATAATACAATATAAACGATCCGATGATACACTCATTATACTTGGTACATACTGTACACCGTCATTTCTACCTTTCATGCGGAACCGACCATCCACATCACGGCTCGGAGACTAGAATATGGAGAAGATGATTTGTCATGCATTTGAACCTGCTTCTTCCGTGGCCTATAAGTATATGCCTCCATTCTTCATTGAAAGAGCCGTGCGAGGTTATTCCTCCGGCCAACCACCTGGCATGGCTTCCACCTCCCGCTCAATTAGATCCCAAAATTCGCCTGCATAAGAATCAGAACATTCAGAAAACCATATGTTCCAATCAGAAGGGTCCGCGCCATAAACAATATTGATCAGTCGTTTCCACTCCCCTCTCCCACCGAAACAGCAAATCTCTCTTTGAACATTTTCGGTTTTCCAAAGTTTCACCTCCTTCCGCCCATATCGATTTAAGTTGACTCCAGCAGCTTTCAATCCCGTTAACCAGGACCTTAAAGCCATCACACAAGCCGAAGATTCATTTTTCTGTCTCTTGTCACGATAGAACCATCCTTGAAGGAATGCAATCAAGGGCGTCTTCCAATCAACGATTTGGTGCAAATCAATCCCGGCAAGCAAGAATTCACGAAACAAACAATTCCATGACTCCCAGAGGTTCATCTGCCTTTTGAATTCAGCGCGCTGTGTCCACGAAGCTTCGAACTCTTTTGCCCCCTGGAATTGCTTCCGCGCAGGACTGTGGCAGAATTGCATTCCAGCGTGACTTCTGCCAAGTTTCTGTGCCACACTATGCACTAACGTTACTGTCGCTGGATGAATATCCGAAGACCACTCTTGCTGAAGCATTTCTGCTCCCAAAGCACTCTCTCCTAAGACTGTCCGAATCATTTCGGGCATATGGTAGGCGTCCCAGACACCGGACGCCGCGCGTGCAGCCACTGCGACTCGTGTCCATTGTGGCATTCGGTAAAAGTCCGGACAGCATCTTTGTTGACAAAAAAGAAACTCTTCAGCTGTTCCGTGAAATTCCGATAGGAATCCACTGATCGTTTCTTCGGGTGTTTCATAGAGCTCCTCCGAGCGACGAAGAAGGATCCGAAGAGAAGGGAGCAGAGTATGCCCTTGTTCCCCCCCAACACTGCCCGACCACACTAAGTAAGAAAGGGCTGTGACGGGCCGACTAAAGTTGCCCGCAATAGACATGTCCGCTCCCTCGTTCAAGAGGAACTCGAGAACGGCATGCCTGTTTAGTCCACCTGCATACTTGGAAATAGTGAGTATCCTGGTCTGTTTCAATTATCGAATTATTTATGAGCTCACATGGAGTAATGTATATCCATTTCCCTCAATTCGATCAAAAGGCGAAGCCTGCTTAGAGGCAAAAAGTCTTTGCAGGCCTTGGATGTCGCCGAATCCAGCGAGAGCGACCACTTCCGATCCGAGTGGAATTGAGTTGTACGTCCGAAAGATCCATTGCCAGCCGTCAGGGAATTTCAGACCACTTATTTCCAAAGCTTTGGTAGTCACCCAAGGCGGCAGAGAAGCACGCCACACAATAGCTTTGTTCCGAGAGCTGCGGGAGTTTCTGCCAACAGCTATTCCAGCTGTAGAATAGTGTCTCTTCGTAGGACATACAAGAGGGTGCCTTCTATGGCCGCCGCCCTCAGGTATTTCACATTCAAAGACGTCAACCGAAGAGTCTTTCTGCTGGCGTACTATTTCTTGGGCTATCAATTCAGGTCGGGTTTGCAAAAGGGCTCTCAATGAAGATGTCACCATTTTTATTTCCAAATAGACGAAGGAACATGACTGACCTTGTATAGCATTGCTGAGATAATAAAAGTAAACGGATCACATCCTGTAGCCGTGATTTATATTTCTCTATCCTGCCCCTTCGCATCACCAGCTTCATCATGGCATAATACTGAGGTATTCGAGCGCCAGATTGAACATCTTGGACTAAATCCTTGTACGTTGTTTCCAACCCGACGGCAGCTTCTCTGCAAAACTCCAGACTTTGCTGAACGTGCTTGCTATCGTTTAGGCCTGACGTAATCGGCTTTTGCACAAACTCGGCCTCAATGTCACCTAAGACAAGACCAAGTATCTCGATATCTCGCACAAGCCAACTAATGTCACTAGGGATGTCGCGAATCTGCTCACAGAAGTCCTTTAGACAAGTGATAGATTTTGTGAGCTGTGCCACAACAGTCCCCAAGGTGATAGCGCTCGAGATCACACCAATTAGTTCAGCCATCGCTGTGATGGAGTGGATATGGATATGAGTGTAGGAAAGTCAAAAGGAACGCGCGACTTGGAAGGAAGAGTCCAAAAAGTTACTTTATGGCGCTCAGGTGGGTTGGTCCTGCCTATAAGTTTACAGGTGCTCGGGAATGGACTTGATTCACTCTGCACGGCCCCTCTGTCAGCGCTAAAGCTGTATCAGCCGCATTGGTGCACAATTTTATGGGGCCAGGAACTGCCAACACCACCAGCGGCGCTGTACTTGAGGTCAAAGCTTACGGGTGGGAGCCAATCAAAACGGAATTTGTGTACTAGAACAACGCTAAGTCATGTGAATGTGGCAGAGCCCAGTTTCATGGCATTACACAAACCGGCGGAGAAGAATCTCTCTGTGCTGATCTGAAGTCTCCGGACAACCTTTTGTACTGTACAGATCTAACATCGTTAACACTTAGTGTATATGGGCTTGGCAGGCTTTACAATCGACATTCAGTGAGAGGTTTGTACCAAGACAAGCTATATAGTTATATGTAGGTTGGAAGGAGTGTGAGCAGACGACGCCATGGTGGGTGGAATGGCTATTTAAGGGACACCTGGGTCACCGCTATTTTTGGACATGTAACGGTACATGAGTGTACTTTTCTCCTTCTTACCATGCAAACCTGGAACAAATTTTTAATCAAAGAAGTATCTATATACATTCATAGATAGATAGTTCCGATGGTTCTCAATGTCTCATAAAACATCTAAAAGACCCGATCGAAATATCTCAAGATTTAACCTAGTGGGGGGCCGACGTGCTGACTTGGCCCCCCGCCTTGCCAAGACTTTTATACGCTCCGGAAACAGGCCCGAATATCTTCAGGCTATAGCACTTAGCAAGATCCTCAGCTATGAATGTGATTTTTTTACCTTGTGTTAGGGGCTAGCTGCCTTAATACAGTCGAGGTACTCAAAGCAAGGTCAAGTTGTGAAAAGCAGATAATTGCTTAACTCTTGAAAAGAGAAGTATGTTCCGTCGTCTCTAGCCTGTACATCTCAGCCATGAGTGGAACCGCATCGAAGAGCTGATTTAGCCACGCTACCACTCCGGCAGGCCCTACAGATGCAGGGTGACTACGTTCGTCGGGACAAACTCCTCCATCCCCCAGTGAGCGCAAAATCGGCCCCAACCGCCATACCCTCCGTGAGGCACTGTTGGCTCATCATGCACGGTCATAGAGTTTATGTGAACCGCACCTGCCTTGATCGACTCGGGTAGCTCAAGGGCACGGTAAGAAATAATCGAGCTTGACAGTCCTTACTTAGCCTCCTCTATTATCGATAAAATCTGCTCTTCTGTTTCCACGACTACAATTCCCACCTGGACCGAAAGACTCGATCTCGAACAGCTTCATTTCTCGCGGTAAACCCGTTACCAACGTAGGAGAGAACCTTCGATCTAAAGCGCCGCTGTGATTGACTATGGGAGGCGTATGAATCCGAGCGCCCTCATCACGCGCATCAGTCACGACCATCTCTACCTTAGCCTTTGCTGCTGAGGAGACGAGTACCGACATACTTCTGATACTCTGCAAAATAGCCAGAATCTTGGTTTCAAGAACCGGAGCCACGGTTGCGGTAACCAACCAGGACCTTGTTGGTTGATATGCAAGCCTTACCGTTCTGCCACCGCTTCGTATGTACATGATTTGTACTGTCTTCTGCTTGTTCCATTCCTTCTCTCCTCCAAGCTTTGGAAACAGCATGATGGCCTAGTTAGTGTTGAACCAATTTGGCTTCAGCCCTTCGCAGAGGGGGAGTACCAGAGTAAGACATTACCGTAAAGTTCAAGATTTCGCCCATTGTGTCCTTTGATCTGGGGGTATAATAATGACCCCTACTGAAGAAGTAGGCGGTTTGATGGCGTCATAGAGTTCGGACCAGAAAGCTTTGCCGCCTTTACGGCTGCGCTTGTTTCAAGACATGGAGCGATAACTTACCGCCTCAGTAGGAATTACCCCAAGGCTGGTTTTCTTGAATGTAGGGACCCTTCCGTTTTAGAGTGTTCTAGACACTACCCAAGCCATGAGCAAGTTTGTGGCTAATCGCCACAGCCCGCACTGAACCTTGAGACTTCAAAAAAAAGTGATGTGGCAAAACTTATGCTTTTGGAAGTTCTTGACTTCCTTTTTCATAAGGGAGTGCTATTCCCAATTTTGTTAGCTCCTAACACGACTCCGACTTGGTCCTCTTGTTCAACCTGGACCAGAGCCGCCAAAAGTCTCCTTACAAATGAGAGGGCAGAGCCTTGTCGTCCTCTTTTGGGTTCTAGGGGGTCTAGCCACCGTAGTAATCGCCTTGCGCGTCTTCGCCAAGGCGAGAATCGGTCATTTCCGGGTGGACGATATGGTCATGATATTTGCCTGGGTAGGTGGGTTGCCGCCGTGGGATGTGCTTGACTTCCAATCCATCGTTGACTCACTCTCATTGTTCTCTCCAGACTCTAGCCATTACCGCCTCCTCCCTCTTCACGGCTGCTGTGCATTACGGCTACGGGCAAGATATGGGAAAACTTCTCTCAGAAAATTCCGTCCTTGCAGTCAAATACTATGTTATCACTCAAGCGTGTATCATTGGCAGCACTGCTGCCGCCCGCGTGGCCTTTATCATCTACCTGCTGGCCATCCTAGGGGGCGAGAAGAAACATGGCATCATCTTGTCGGCCCTTGCAGCTCTGGAGGTGGTCTTTAACGCCGTTTCTATCATTCTGATATTTACCGGCTGTAAGAATGTGCGGGCGATCTGGAACACAGCCATCAACAGCGAATGTGCGTCGCCTGACATTCAAATACGGTATGGCTATTTCCAAAGCGGTATGCCATCTCCTCCATTTTCAATCAAATATGGTTCTCCACTATTGTTGTTCTCCTCCCTGTACACTCCCCCCTGGATCTTGTACTGTTTCATTGCCAAATTCGGCTGACTACCCCCTGATTAACAGCCTTCAACACCGCAGTTGATCTTTACCTTGTCGCAGTCCCGGCATGTATCTTCTGGAGGCTAAATCTTGGGCTGGGGATAAGAGTTAGCGTTGTTGTGTTGATAGGTCTTGGACTACTGTGGGTTCACCCTGGGTTTTGGTGCTGTTCGCCATTGAAATAAATTTGATCATACTAAATCACTTCAGGGGAACGGTGGCTTCTTTATTCAAAATCGTTGCGCTTAAAGAAATCGCCAGCACAAACGTTACGGGGGCGACTGCCAGCCTAATACGCTGGGGTCTTATTGAAAGCTACACAGTAATTGTCACTACGTCCCTACCGTGTCTCCGATCGCTGGCTGTCTCAACTATCCATTACATGTCGACCAGCTTCCATTCCAGGTTTACGAACCGCAAATCTCGCCCGCAAGGAAACCCAATGACTTGCTGGTGGGATAGTTCAGCTACACAGAGCCAAGGTCCCGTCAGTGAGAGCTCTGATCATATACTCGCAAGTTACGTGCCCGCCGACAAGGACCCGAATAGCGGGGTTTCCAAACTGAGGAATATTGAAAGGCACTTGTAGCCATGTCCGTCGAATCTGGCCACGACGATAGCCAGACCAACCCATTGGGACTCTTCGACCGTCAGATGGGCAAGATTGGCCATGCTGTATAGTGTGGTAGGATGGACTTCGTCAGGCTTGATCTTGCGAGTCTCCGTTACCCGCACCAAGAGCTGTGGAGTATAGTTCCTTAGCGCCAAGACGACCTGCCCCCGCGATGGGATATAAGAAGAGGCTCGGACCCCACCGATCCGCCGTCAGTCAGACATTCAAATCTTACTTTCCTCTGAAATGCCTCCAGAACTGGCGATGAAAGCTGTTATATTCCCATGGAAGTTTTACCATGAGAGCTGGCACACACCATGGACGTCCCAAACCGGGGAATTTCCAGCAGAGACAGATCGCGAACACGGCGAAAGAAGACGCCAGCTCAAACAGGAACTGTGGTCTAAACACGACGAATATTAGTCAACTATTGAAAAGCGAGCTAAACCGGTGGCCATGGGGCTACACAATCTATCGCACTGTCTATACCCCTGAATCTGATAGATACTAGGACGCCGCCGTGGACGCTATCACGCGCTTTCGTTGGTGTTTGATGATCGATGAGAGGGCACTGCGGTCGTTCATACGCCACCCCGAGCCTGTGTAGTTTTCTGCCCCACCGTCATAAGGTGGTATTAAGAAGAATGGTCGTGGGTGACGGTCGTCGACCCCGAATAGAATCCAAATATTACATCGACGCGCTCGAAGTATCAGGGATTCATACGCTATCATCTTCTTGAACTTTGAAGAGCTCGCATTACTAGGATCAGTGCATCATATATCTGAGATGATCCACTGGGATCGTTCAACAGGCATCCCCTAGTAGGTACGAGGATAAGATTTGCTTGGGAATAGACTCGACAATTAAAAGATATTCAGGTATTACTATTTGAATTTGACATATTTTGGATGTCTTACTGCTAACCTTAATGCACCCCTTATTAAGTCTTGTTTATCGCATACTCTCTGGAGTGCCTCTACGGCTTCAGCGCCAGATATTTTCTCAGTAAAGTGGTCCTTGTCTCCGATACCCTATATAGTTCTATTGCCAGAATTTCATCAGTGCACGCTCTCTTACCTTGAAGGTGAGCCAATACGTCTCTATCATGATTGAGTAATCATCAAGCCCCTATTAGAGCTATTATAACCAGAGAGTGTAAAAGCAAACATGAGGCATGGCTCTGCGAAAGATTAAGATTTACTCTCGCCGAGGGCATCAAATTCGATTTCTCGCCTTCGCTCAAATTCTTTATCAACACAAGGCTATATTGCCTGGTGGTAATTATTTTTCCTAGACTAAATTCTTAGTATCAAGTCTCACCTTATCCACGTTATCTCGATGGACCTTAGTGATGCGGGTCACTTGAGATTTCAGTTTTTTGTTGCCCTGCTTCGCTTTCCATTCGGATTCCACGCTGTCTAGTGCAGAGCTTAGCCAGTCCTTGGCTTTCATGACAATCTGATCGATATGGTCTGCAAAAAATTCGTCCCAACAGTCCACTATCTTTGTTTGACCTCCAGTCGCTTTATTGTAGGCATCTTGAGCTGTTTTGAGTTCCTCCCGTATCAATTTATTAGTGGTCTTCAGTCGATTTCAGACATCAGTCTCTCCTAAATAACTGAATACCCCAAAAACCTATATTGCGCCCAGGTTTAGCTAGACTTCTTATGGCTTCACTTTGGAGATCAGACAGTGTCTGGGGCACGACGAAGCGCGGCTTGCAGCAAACCCTCGGGGGCCATGCGGGCTCGGTTCTGGCAGTAACCTTCTCACCCGATTGCCGGCTGCCGATAAGAGAGCGCGCCTTAGGGGCACGGCGACGGGGGCACTTCACGATGCCTTGAAACGTAGGGGAATTGTCACCGAACACGAATATTCTCACGATCTTGCATATCTAATCACTAACTTGGGCGCCCTCGATGTTCAGTCCGGGCACAAAGAACTTGCTTTCAACTCAGTTCGCAGTAATACATGGATCTTCATTGAGCAAAGATAATGAATAAAGTTGAACGGTAAAAATGCACTATGGCGTCCTCTTGGCTGTCAACCCAGCTGTTCCGCGATTAATGAGGATTTGCTTGTATTAGAACACCCATCAGGGCGAGTTTCTTTCCTACGCTGTCGTGTATAGCAGGTGCCAATAAATCCCAACTTCGATGCGCGACAGACAAATTTCGAGTTTGCGTGATTTTGTTCAACACATATTTAGTCTGTCTTGCTGATTCGTTACCGTGTTATCGACGGTAGTGCCCCTTGCCGGGTCGTTTTGGGGCCAGAACACTGCTGTTTCTCAAGGTAGACAGCAGTGCTAAAGGCTGTAGGTTTAGAACTTGATCAATTTGTTTATTTCTCTAAGACCAGATAAGAATTTTCAAAGTTGTTCGGCAATTGGCCAGTTGAAGGATGCTGCTCACAAAACTCAGGCGGAAGGTATTAAGCAGTGTGATGAGGACTTATTCACGGAGAAGAAGAAGGAACCTTACCTAGCGAAGTACACGTTTATATACATTCATTTTCTACAACGGTTTTCCTTTCATCTCTCTAATATTGCTGCCTGACATGACATCCCTTCGAGTCATCTGATGTGATAGTAGGACCTACTGCTTGCGTAACACTTATTGCTTTGTCTTGGCAACGTCGCTATCAGTAGTTTATGTT
>JAXQJV010001079.1:0-10346 GCA_037042255.1 Penicillium sp. PG106-07D
GTCTAAATGGGCATTGGCAAATGAGTCGAGGCAGCTTTTGATCCTCCTGCACGAGAGCCATGGATGCATTGCTAGATATCCTGCCTCAGGCGTAAATGCTGACATCAGCGGCCAATCACGGAGCCTGATAATCTGGATGCCTGCGCCCTGCGGCAGCCGCGGGCAGTGCCGTCCAGTGACTCTCCAGTCCCCCTCCTCCACCTGTTCTCTGTTCTCTGTTCTCTTTCCCCATCTTCCTTTCCATTATTTTTCTCTGATTCAACCAGTACATTCGGTGGCCCTTTCGCTGTCCAGAGTCGTTGCCTTTGCCACCGGGGCATATCGACTTTGAGTGGGGAGAGCATCCCCACCTGTCATTTCTCCCGCTGATCCGATCTGGATTGCGGCTCTAAGCACCTTGGCCTTGGTGGTGTTCGTCCGAGATGCAATAACTTCCCCCGCCAAGGGCCTCTCTTTCCTTGAATATTTTCCTTGGAAGACTTGGAGATCTCCGATTGCTCCTCAATTCTTTTATACACAAGTTCAATTTGGCGAACTTCTTCTCAGCAAAACCCCCCTTCACCCACACTCATCCCAAGCAACATGTCCTTCCTTGCTGCTCTCTGCGGGTGCTTTACTCGTGACGATGTGATCCCCAAATCCTCCACACAACCGGAGATGCAGACCACCACTTCTCAGAGTCGCACCCGAAGTGGTGTGCAAACAGGCCAGTTCATCCTCACTGACGAGGGCGAAATTATCCGCGCCGATGGTCCTCTCGCTGGGCGAACTGGGCACGGGCCCCCACCCAGCGACTCGGCCATGGGAGGCTATGCCAGCGTAGTCCCGCTTCCGCAATACACGCCACGGCCGCTGAGCATTCACGAGAAGACCCTCGAAGCTCATTTACGTGATCCTCCCATGTCTTCAGACTCCGCTCCTGAATACCACGACGAGAAACGCCGTCACATGTATGATGACGAAGTGACCTCGGACAGCTCGTCGACCATCTCGTATCCGAGCAGCTATGGTAATACCTCCACTGCAACACGAGAGACACCGCCGCCTCCATACTCGCCCCGTCACTCAGTAATGCTGAGTCGTTCGCGTGCGACCTCTATTTCCTCGGCAATGGCTGTTACCATCAATCCCCCGCCTATGGCCCGGGTCAATGGTGCTCATCCGGGGCCTCCTCCTTTTGAGGCCGATGATCGATCGATTCGGCGTCATCGGCGAGCTTCATGGGAGAGTCGCTGATGAAGTGACTCTTTTCTGTCTGAAATATCACATTCATCGTTATCTACGGTGAATTTTCTCGCTTGCCATGTCATATCTTCAATATTGGCTATTTGATCCACATTGATACTCGATCTGGAATCGATTATCAAGAGTTCTGTGAACTTGCTACTGCCGCATTGTTTATCATGTCTGTTTTTCTTGATTTACATGCAATGCATACGACGCGACGACCTGGCGACATATTGTTTGGATTGTTTTTGTTGCATTTGATCGGATATCTTGGGATACTTAATAATCGGAGCGATCGGACATGTGGACACATTGGACATACTTGTTATAGGGTGAAATGGCCTCGTGTCTGAAATTCAAGACTTTAAGTCCACATCATAATAGAAAAGACCATCAAGTTTATCTCTTAGCCGCTATGTTGGGTAGAATTCATTTGGTACTTTATCTTATGTACTTGGATTGGTCTGTGCATCATACTGCATCTATAAACCACATTCAAATCCCCCTCTTTCACGAGCCCCAAAGCACATCACCTTGAACCTCCAAAGCAGTCCTCTCCTGCACATGTCGC
Organism: Penicillium sp. PG106-07D; assembly: GCA_037042255.1. Lineage (NCBI taxonomy): Eukaryota > Fungi > Ascomycota > Eurotiomycetes > Eurotiales > Aspergillaceae > Penicillium > Penicillium sp. PG106-07D. The sequence goes on from JAXQJV010001079.1 coordinate 1,799, forward strand.
AGTAAATACCCGCAAGCCTGGGCGGGAAACTCCAACAGCTTCAGCACGAGCGGATCGTGACTATCCTCCAAAAACATACAGATAGCCGTACACTCAGAACGGGCCCGATTCTCCATCCACCACTCCTCGACATGACAAACCAATCCCAACCACCAAGCCAGCAACACCAACGCCGGCGGATCCTTCGCCAACAAATAATCATAGTACTCCGGCTCCAACCGGCCCATCCACATATTATATGTCTGCGCACTCTTCGGCCCCATCTCAATAACAAGCAACCCCGTCAACATCCGCAACGGCCACAGATAAGGATTATTATCCACGGTGGAAGACTCATCAATACCGCACAGATCCGCAAAGTCCGGATCCAATCCAACCCGGCCAGGCCGGCTATCTTCAAAGTCGATTTCTGGTCTGCGCGAGTCCATAAACGTCGACCACCAGATACTTTCGGAAATCCAGGGAACAGTACGTTCGAGGAGATAGCGCAGACCTGCTTGGAGCCGCAGCCAGTTTAGGGCTGTGGGGTCGGTGGAGAAGACGAAGGAGGAGCGCGGATTGTAGTCGTCCAGTTTGAACGCGTGTACCGTGAGGAGGATGCAGGTTGAGTAGAGTTTGTCCATGTTTTCTTTGGTTATGCCGGAAGATACTTCGGTTGAGTATTGCCGGATTGCTTGGGCCCAGTGGTGGGCTTCGGTTACGCGGTAGTGGCTGTTGTCGGGGAAGACGGTGCAAAGGTGGGTTGATGCTATGCCGATGATGGCGTGCATGAGGAAGGGTGTCTGCCCCCAGGTGGGATGTGTTAGCCGGTAGGCACTAGGCACTTTGGCTGAGGTATGATGAATGTATACTGGGGTTAGGCATGCTCACCTCGAAAGCGAGTTGCGTCATTTTTATTCGCATGTTTTCCACTTTTGAGAAATCCTTCTGGGCAGAGTACCCCGCTACCGAAGTGAGGTTGAAATGCTGGAGTACCTCCAAGAGACGGCCCGTTCGCAGCGAGCCGGGGCGAGTCTTACAGCCAGGAGGCCCGGAGGAAGTCAAATCAAGCTGGAGCACTTCACTTAGTTTCTCCGATACAAGGAGCAGAGACATTGACGAAGACAGAGACTCTCGGGACATCAGATCCGGACATGATGCGATGAACTGCGCAACTGCATGTTGCGGAGGCTTGGCCCGAACGGGTTGAGCCGTATAGTCGCACTCGACCTTTTGTTTCTGACAGCGTATACAATGCGGTTTTGTCTCGTCACACTTGAGCCGCATAGCTTGTTAGCGGGGAGTGTCTTCTATATCGCGGCAAGGCCGGGGACCTACCTTAACTCTGCGCTGTTTGCAATTCGCACACCCACCACGAGACTTCCGATGGGTCCGGCGAGTGTGATAGGCTCGCTCTGCCGAATCTCCCGTAGCTCCACGCGGTAGAGCCGTCTGTGATTTGTAGTTGGGGATTCGAAAGACAATCTTTTGCCCCTGCATAGGCGCAGGCGGGTCCTGGCTCTGCCTGCTCTCGGACTGTGGCATACTTGGACGACTACAGGAGGTTGAGAATTTTAGTCCACTTTTTGATTGAATAGTACTGTACTGGGGTATTTGAAATTTGGTTCAAAAGAAGTAGAAGGGGAGACTTTACTTTTCACTGGAACTGATATAAGACACCTCACAAGGCAGACGTATGGAGCTGGTACTCGTGTTTGCAATCACAGTCTGCGCCCGATTGAACAGCGCTGGTGACAAGGACGATATCCAGACCAATCAGGATAATGAAGATCTGACCTTGATCGGCTCACTGACTTGATCATTAGATTGGCTATTCCATAGGGAAGAAAAGAAGTGGAAGATGATGCAGTCGATGAGGTCGCCTTAGGTGGGTTACGGACGCGCTAATCCCGGATAGGCAATTCTCGTATTCATCTGCATCGGGCTAACTTGGCGAGCGTTAGTTATTCAGGTTTGTTGCTATCTTTAGTCATTCTTGACTGGCAATTAAGTTAGTGTGTGAACCGCCTCTGTTGATATGACAAGCTGTAAGGTCTGTTCAGAAGGACTCGGGATCACCCCGTCATAAGTAGGCTAACTTGTGTTTTGATAGCAAGGCCATTAGTTGGGATTGGCTTTATAGTTCGTCATTCATTGTCCAGGGCAATTGAGAGCCCTAGACACACGTAACTCATATTTCATACATGATATGATTTTGGTATTGGATATGGAGATCTTCCTCTAGGTCTCCACGCTTTAACCCATCTTTGCGTTTGAGAAATCCATTTCTGTGATGAACATTAGTCACAGCTCGCAATTTCAACCCTACCATCGGCCAAACATCAGACTTCCATAATTACTCACCAGGGTGCTGCTCCTGGAACTTCTTCAGCATCTCCATCTTCTTCTGCTCGTCGCTAGTAGGACCACCCATCTCCTTCTGGCGCTGGTCATACATCATCTTCTCCACCATAGCACGGGTCTCGCCATCGAGGTCACTCAAGCTCGAGTTTTCGGGGGTGATCTTGGTCACGTCGATCTTGGGCGCGGACTTGACCACGTGTGGCCACCACTCCACCTTATTCACCTTGTCGAGGTGGATGTTGACCTCCTTGCCCGGGAACGTCGATGTGGTCTCGAGAGTCCAGGACGATTCGTCGACACGGATCGGGTGGGGGAAGTCGCCCTAATGAGGAGATGTTCCTTAGTCGCACTGTTTTGAATAGCTCTGGTCCCCCCACTTCGACACCTAGCAGGGTCCATGGACGGGTGGTCATGCGGCTCATACCTCGATGATAGGTTCTTGCCCCTTGATTGCCACGCGGATCTTGCTCTTAGTCAGAGTCACTTCCATGTCGCGGCCCTTGATGTTGCTGGGAATCGGCGCGGTGACGTCCACGTCGCCAATGGTCTGGGTCCATTTGTAGGGGAGCTGGGCCTGCTCCGCATCCTCGCGGGCCTTGCGCTCCTTCTCCTCGCGGTCGCGCTCGGCCAAGTCGGCGGGCGAAGGGTTTTGTTCTAGACCGGGGGCGGACATGGCGAGTCAAGACGTGAGGAGGGGAGGGGATGTGTAGATGTTTATCGCGAAATGACGAAAGTGCGGAAGCAAACACGGTGGGGGGTAGCCCACTTGGAAGAGTTCCGGTCGAGCCATCCTCATTGGCCCTTTAGCTACCATCACCAACCACTCTGTACAGCTCATATTAAAGTCCTCCTTTCAAGAAATTCGACAGTGGATCATTTGAAAAAAAGCCTGCCTAAATTCAGAGGTGTATCCTCCAACGGTCTCGACCTCTCGACCTCTCCACTTGCTGTTGGACAAGTCGATCGGAACTAAACCCTCCTAGCCGCGCTATACGCGTCTTCTCCCTTTTGTCTTTTGACTCCTTGCATACACATCGAAACACACGTCAAAGGTCCTCCCGAAGGATTTCCGGAGCTATGGCACAATCCCCATAGCATTGGCTACTCGATTCCGGTTCACAACAGTCCAGGGCAAAAGAGGCAACAGCTTCCGACCGGCGCCAGTAGCCACAGACCTGATGCGACTGATCGACAACGGTGCGGAATGCTGTCAAAAAAGAATCTCAATCGACGGACTCCAGGGAGGCCGCTGCTGGTGACACAACGCAGACGCGTAGATCATCAACTCGAGTCTGCCCGATGAGAGCTCGGATTTCCTCGGATATGTCCACAGACGGAACATACTTCGCTACAACCTACTGACTGACTGGCCCTTGACATAGCTTCAGGCGCCCCGGCCAGATCAGGATGTCTACGCTCGTGCAACGCCCGGCGTACACCGCTCAATACAGTCCCATCCTGTACTGGTGTCATTCTTCGTCCTGTGATGGCTAGCTGAACCGGTTGGGCCAAACCCGAAACCACGCGGGCGAATGGGCGATGCACGTCGAACGGTCGATCCTGCGCCGTTAACCTGCTTTGCCCTCGTATGCACGCCATGCCGCGCGACGGGACCAGATCATAGTTAGATGGATCATGGAGATGACTCAGTTCTCGATCCGAAAGTATCTGGAGACTGGACCACTTGGATCAGCCAGGTGCCTTACTGTAGCATGCCTGTCGGACAATGCGGCAGACGCCAGACGGGCGACAGGGCCAGGCGGGAGAGGAGGAATGGAATGGAATGGAATGCTCAACGCTTCCCCGTAAGAACCAACAATGAACGAATCGTCCAATCAAGAGGAGGACGCTGAAACGGTCGCGATCGCAAGGATCATGAACAATGATAGTCATCAATATGTGATTGAAAGAAGAAAGAGTCTTGCTCTCGAAAATTCGAATCCTGGCCAGCCGCAGAGGGGCGATCAACCTTACTAGGGGTGTTGGTCTCGCGGACATGCAAGCCCTCGCCAATCATCCACTTTCTAGAAGATCGCTCATTGGTACATGCAGTGACAAGGTCAAATGAAATTGCCGTGAAAGAGAGTCACCAAACTCGAAAATCATAGCACCCAGGGCTCAATCTGGTCCTGGTGGCGGTGCTGGAAATGCCATTGCTCCTATGCCCATTCTAAATCCGAACCTCGGCTTAACTCCAGCAAAAATAAAAAAAAATGGGAAAGAAAAGAAAAGAAAAGAAGCGAGTGTCCCCAAAGTCAGATCTTCAGCTCATCGCAGCGACGCGGGCCGACCTCCACCCATGCAAGTCTAGTCAAGAAAGGAAACCAGTCACAAGAACACATTCAAAGAAAGTAAAAAGGGTGAAAACGAAGTGAGCTGAGATGTAGGAAAAAGGACAATCTCCATAAACTCCGGCCGAGTGCAAGAACCAAGAACCAAGAATGGATCGTCGACCGTTAAAGCCGCATGTAGCCATCGCGCAAGGGACGACGGGCCATTATGGATTCGAAGGCGGGCTGGACTTCCGGGCTTGTTCTTCATCTATATCGAGAAATTAAACTGTCAGTGGATTGTTGCTCCCTGCATATGACATATCAGACGTCAAGCAGGTCCGGGAGAATCGGGGTTGCGCACCTCGAATCTTTTGGATCTGCTTGGCTGTGTCGTCCATGAGTTGAGCCCATCGGCGTTGGTATTCTTCCACGCTGGTCATGGGCTTGGTGGTAGTGGTGGTTTGAGGGACGTCCTTGGCTTTGACGGAGTCCATTGTGATGAGATAGTGCGTGTGAAGGGTTGAGTTGGATGGCCTGGAGGATACTCCGTATGCAGTAGCGTTGGAAGCCGAGAAGAAACAGCCCTGATCTCGAGGGATGTAGGTTATGTCGGAGGTAAACAGATCGTCTGGCGTATACTCAGAGGGAAACAGTCGATAATAACTACCCAAGTTGATGTCAAACGGTTAGATCCAGGAATTATCGTCCGACTCAATCATCATCACGACCCGACCCAACGCCCCTTTATATACCCAACTGTGTGGGATCCCAAACCGGGAGGAGAATATTCTATATTCCATAAAACCATAAAAAGGAAATTAAAATTAAGAAAGCGAATCCACCACGCAAGATGTGGACGATGCCTAAAATAAAAAATGGAAATCAAATAATAAACCATCCATGTTTATTGCGTTTCCACTATTTTTCTCTTCTCATCCAACCAACGCATTGTTGGAAATGTTTGCTTCTGGACACCAGACACAAGAAAACATGAGACAACCAGACCCGGGTCACGAGCCGGAGTCAGTTCTGTTCAAATCCTCTACAACTCTCCAATCACCCAATGTATCTCGCCAGGAAATATCATCAGCCTCCAGTCGACCAATCATGGCGTATGATTATCGCGCCTGCAGCTGAAATCCGGGTCTGCTTCACCGACTCTCTGTGTTGTGCTGCCACCCCTGGATTCATTGGATTCGCCCTCCAGATGGGACCAGCGGTCCGTCTTGACGACCAACCCTAAGCAAGACCCGGGTAAGTCCCGGCATATGCAGGTATTGGAAGGTAGTGAGAGTATCCAGGCTATCCCATTGGATCTAATGATGACCGAGGGAGTCACTAGACGGAGACTCGCTACCGCTGTACCGACAACAATAGCATGATCATCCTACAAAACAAGAAAGAGCAGACAATAGTCACAGGCTACCGTAACTATCTGCTAGCCTCACAGAGTCACAGCAGTTCTTGATATTCGAGGCGAGCTGTCTCCACCACCATCGCTTCAGTTCCTTCCCTCCACTTTGCCAAGTTCCCATCTCGAGTACATCCAAAGTCCAACCCCACTGGTATCCACCGCCACCCCACCTCCCTCTTTCCCCTGGCCTCTGGGCCCCAAGGCTGAAAAAGGGAAAAAGCAAAACCCCCGCGTCGAACAGACCATACCTGACGGTGATGTCAGATCGCGGCAGACGAGTAATTAGTGACCACCTCGCCAGACTCACCCTGTTTTCTGAATCCTGCTCCTGATCGTGATCGTGATCGCGCTCCCCACCTCCCGGCTCCGGTCCGAAACTCCCCACCCCATCCCTTTTCCCCTGGAAAGGCTTAGAGCCCACCACTTGGCTAATGGGAACTCTTCCAGCCAGACGCTCTCCTACCAATCGGGGGGTTCCATCTCTGTATCCGCGCCAGCCGATCTGGTATCTGATTCGGGTATTGTCACTCTTGCTCCGTAAGTTGTGCCCCATTTCACTGCCGCCTGACGAGACGTGGGTTGGATGGTTGGGGCTGAGACTTGAAGGGGCTCAAGAAAGCCAAGACATGTTGTGGACCTGTACATTGGATCGGGCCCGACAGCTGTCAGCTAGGCTGTGAATATGTACTACTAGTCTACTACAGGGATGTCCTCCCGTCACCTGTGTACATCCACTAAACACGCCAGCTCCAGGGAGCCGGGTTGGGTTAATCGGAGGGATCGGCGCGCCTCGATCTCAGCGCTCGGCCATGACGCAGAGACACCGAGACAAATGACAAGTTCAACTGGACAGGAGAAGAGAAGCGCTTCTGCCTGCGCCGGCAAAGGACCCCTGTCCTGCTCCTGCCCGGCTTCCCATCCAAGTGGCCTCGGCTGATCCCTGCGTTCACCGCCGAAAAGACTTCAGTGCAGAGCCATCGCGGGAGGTTGCATCTCCCAATCCCACGTGGTGCGCAGCCCGCATGATGACCGTTGCTCTGGCGGTTCAGGCTGTTGTGTCTTGTTTCGGGCTTAACTTGTCTTGACCGCATTGTCGTCCAAGTATGTCTAACCACGTACTTGACCGACGTTGGTTTGACGAGGGGACAGGACAAGGGAGCGAAACTTACCCCTCTATTGACGATCAGATGACCAGTACTTCATTGATGCCTGTGCTGTGCTGCGACAGGAGAGTGACAGTGACGGTTGCTAGGATGCCAGGTGGGATTATTGACGATGTCGGCACTAAGTGTGCATTGTGTCGACGGAGGAGGTTGTCCGTTGCTGACGGCGCTGCTCCTGCGTTGGACCTTCAGCGCGACATTCGGACGGATTAGGGTTCTACCAGGATGGTAGCCCGAGAATTACGCGCTAGCCTATGGTTCAGTCACAGTATATGTGCAGGCGTTGAAGGGCGATATCGTTGACAGATACAGGCTAACACGAGACGCATTGCAACCCCTCAGTCTCGACTCTACATGGTGGTTTTGTTGACCACGCACGTCGGATGTACAGGCTCATAGCACCAAAGGATAGATGAAAAGGTTCAAACAAATTGATAGATCTTCGATTCAGCAGGAGAGCTTGCCCTTGATTTCTATCGGCGGTGAGCCTCCTCTTTCACAACAGTCTAGCGTGGAACCCGTCCACTACACATTCCAAATTATTCTCTTGCTTGTCACATTTCAATTGATTCTATTGCTTGACAAGTATCAACCTCGATAGAACGGAACCATGGAAATGAAGTGGGCGCGGAATTGCCTATATCTCGTTTCCACCCCAGCGTCTTGCTAGAACGGACAGACCAATAGACACAGCATATCAACGATCCCTGTCAGGTAGTGAGTATATTTTGAGGATATAAAGCACATGGTACTATAAGTCATGACCGAGGCCAATGGATGCTTGCCCGATGTCACTCTTCACCTATGTGAGTCACAGTCTTATAACTAACAAATGGATGTTATTGAGGGGAGTACCAGGGCTATACTGTATAGATCAAGTCAACCATGAACCAAGCTACAGCCCGTACACCCAACAACCCCCGCCGAGTCCCAAAAATCCCCACTCAGCACCCTCACAAAATACAGTTGTACCTCCCTTCTCCACAACATCACCCGACAGAACGGACTCGTCCGCAATCCAACTCATCCATACCACTGGTAAACCGTAATGGAACATTACCTTCTTACATGCACCGGGGAGCATCAGTCCGTACTTTTGCAGCAAGCCACAATGCTGAAGCCTGAATCCGCTGTTGTGTCTAAAGAAGACGCACGCAGCGAGCGCAAATTTCCTGACGTGGCAAAGATACCAGGCTCAATCGGGCTAGAGTGGGTACTTTGGACAGGTCGACTGACTAGTAACTACAGTCGGCATATAGTGGGAAGTCGGCGCTAGGGTGGACTTTGGAATCTCCGTGGGGGGATTTTGGAAAAGAGATACATAACAGGGCTCTAGTGGGACTACGTCACTACTA
>JAXQJV010001080.1:0-11093 GCA_037042255.1 Penicillium sp. PG106-07D
AGACAAATTACCGCGCCAAACTAGCGCCTCCTTCCCTAAACTTCCCGCGTGGTGGGGTTGGCAGGTCTCCTGGTTAGTGGTTTGGCTAACCGGTGGGCGCGAAACGGCGTATCCAGAGTCAGAGCCAGGGCCGGAAGCGAATCAAACCAAAATTTTCTCGTGGTTTTGTCCTTCTTCGCGTCAGTTGTATTCAACGAAAGCGACTCATAAGTTGACGAGCGGGCACATTACATTTGCTGCTTGCAAGACGAGATCTTCGCTTCTCGTTTTCATAATTATTGGTGTTCAGGTGGACTTCTCGCTCGCCAACCGCAGCCATGGTTCATGAACAGGATAATCTTGTCGTCGGCCGCGAGGAGCTGATCGCAGACGGAGAGGGTGATCGTAGCTCGATCGAGGCTAAGGACGATGCTGCTCTGCTGGTAAGCGATTGCAATCGTCACGCCCTCCATGTTTCCCGAAACCTTCTTGCTAACTGCATGCTATAGCGAACAATGGGCTACAAGCCGGTAGGTCTTGTTGAAGTTTTGATATCTGAACCAAGAGAGCGCAACTGAGCCGCAACTGATGCGCTCCGCGGTATAGGTGCTGCACCGGACGTACACGTTCTTCGAAAACTTTGCCACTACATTTGGTACGTCCTGCATCAGAATAGATATTCTTGTCCTGCTGGATCGCTAACGACGCATCTCTCTAGCGGCACTTTACTTCGTCGGTGGTGTGCGCGTGACTTTCAGCACTGGTATTGCTGCCGGTGGAAACCTGGCCTACTGGACTAGTTACCTGGTTACTATGGTCTTCACTTTCATCACTGCTGCCGTCATTGCTGAAGTGTGCTCGGCGTCTCCATCTGCTGGCTCGATCTATCTCTGGGCTGCCGAGGCTGGTGGTCCTCGTTTTGGACGGCTACTTGGCTTCGTTGTGGCTTGGTGGAGCACTACAGCTTGGACCACTTTCTGCGCGAGTATGGGCCATGTTCCCTGTTGCAACTGATATAGGATATGTGGTGCTAACCTGAGTCCTAGGCAACACCCAAGCGGCCGTCAACTACATGCTTGCTGTATGTCGCATTTGGATTTCTGCTTGAAGTAGCTACACTAACGCCGCTAATAGGAACTCACAGTTTTCAACGTCGACTTCCCGCAGGACACTGACAGTGTCAAGTTCCGTGCCGTTCAGTGGATTTGCACAGAGGTTCTCCTCGCCCTGGCGGCTTTGTTGAACTTCCTGCCTCGTATGCTAGGATTCTTTCCATCTTCCTCCTTTCTATCTCTATTTCTAACTACCCGCCATAGCCCGATACTTCAAGTATGTTTTCTGGGTCTCCGCCGGATTCGTCATGCTAGACTTCTTTTTGAATCTCATCTGGCTTCCCATTGGCACTGCCCAGACCTGGGGATTCCGCACTGCGCACGAGGCGTTCATGACCACCTACAATGGCACTGGCGCCCCCGACGGCTGGAACTGGTGTCTTTCTTACTTGGCGACTGCCGGTATCTTGATCGGATTCGATGCTTCGGGCCATGTCGCTGAGGAGACTAAGAATGCTTCTATTACTGCTGCGCGTGGTATCTTTTGGAGTACCGTTGCCAGCGGTTTCGGTGGCTTGTTTACCATCATCCTGTTCCTGTTCTGTGCTGTGAGTGCACACCTCTTGTGACTTGTGTTTCGATGTACTAATATTATCATTCCAGCCCACCCCGGATCAGCTGTTCGAATTTGGCTCCCCTCAACCGTTCGTTCCACTCTATGCCGTCGTCCTCGGCCAAGGTGGTCACATCTTCATGAACATCAGTTGCATCACCGCTCTGTGGCTGGTAAGATATTCGCCATCTCGCTATCGAGCTTGTCTAACTCATCCCAGAACACCGCCATCGCCATCATCGCCGCTTCTCGCCTTGTGTTCGCCGTCGCCCGCGACGGCGTCCTCCCATTCTCCGGCTGGGTCTCCCAGGTGCACGGTGGCCAGCCCCGCAACGCCGTCATCGTCGTCTGGGGCGTTGCCGCACTAGTAACCTGCACCATCTTGCCCTCCAACGTGGCCTTCACCTCCCTCGTCTCGGCGGCCGGCGTGCCCAGCGCTGCCGCATACGGCTTGATCTGCCTGGGTCGTCTGTTCTGCACGCCGAACCGCTTCCCCAAGCCGCAGTGGAGCTTGGGCCGGTGGAGCAAGCCGTTCCAATTCATCGGTGTCTTCTGGAATGGCTGGGTCGTCGCTATTCTTTTCTCGCCGTACGTGTTCCCGGTGACTGGGCAGACTTTAAATTGTAAGTTTTCTCTCCTCTCGGCGTTGCGGCGTGATGCTGACATTGCGTTTAGATGCCCCGATTATCATGGCTGGTGTGACCATCCTGGCTCTGATTTCCTACTTTGTTATGCCGGAGAGTGCTTGGCTTCCGCGCAACCGTATCGCTCATTTCATTGACAGCAAGGGTGCCGGTAATGTCTCTGAGACAGTGGAGGAAATTACTCCCTCGGCTCAGAATGACATGGCTCAGAGGTCATGATGTGGTGGGTCGAGGGAGGGGTCTTCCGTTCTAAAATTGATATTTGATGAAGGTGTGCAGGGCTACTTCGAGGCTACTTGCACGGAAGGGAACTGGAAGCCTACTTGGATACAAAGCTTTTGGCTTGGTGTACATGACTTATGAGTTGTTGGTAAATAATCAGTTTAGAGAAGGGTTCTTAGGAATAATGAATGGTGCATGGCTTTGCTTTATTTGCTTGGAGATAGACCTGCGGGGGCTGTTTCGCCTCTTTCGCTAACTGCGCTTCCACTTGGAATAATTCGTGTCGAGTCTTGACCGGTCCAGCTTGGTGAGCTCGTTCTACCTCTCAGTATGTAAAGCGATCCATGTCCTCTACCTCAAGTCCATAGTTGTGGTGGACTCGATAACTACCTGTCTTCATACCTCTCGGTCATTTTCACGTACTGCATATCATATTCATACAATTTGAAGGGCTCAGATACCAGATAGTGAATGAACTAGTGCCTACCAGAATAGGCTAATTGCTTGAAGACTGGCAGCGCACTGATCGCTGGGCCTTGGCACCCCCGCATTCTCTTACCAGTCGCCCGGAGTGCCTTCTGTGGTTCGGCAACTGGCGAAGCTCGCAGAACACTCGCATTTCCTCCGATCCACGGATCAATCAGACCACTCGATCCTTGCAATTCTGATGCACGCGTCTGCGGGGAAGTGTCTCCTGGATGGATGAGAGAGCTCCGATTTCCCGGTTACCGGCGGATAGGATGTGTGATGGGATCGGATACTCGGTGATTTTTCTTAGGGTATGACAGTATGGACGACTACATTAATGAACTGATATACCTCGTCGGTTTAATGCTAGTCAGTTGAATCTGGATAGAAGCATCTCTTATAACTACCTATCAGTGATAATACTAATAATAAAGAACTTCCTGGAAACGTCACGGTGGAGAACCCCCGGACGATCCGCTCCGCACGCCCCCGCGGAGGAATGGAGATGTGGCGTCACAGTTGGATGAACCGGGGATTTAGTACGAGTAGTAGTAGACTATGTTGGAGACCGACCCTGAATTCGTGGATACGGAGAACAGACCCAATGCCACGGCCTGCCCAAGACGCGTACCGTTTCATCGCAGCGTGTGAGGGTGTCCAACTGACCGAACCCCCCCAAGCCTTTGTCTCCCTTCACATCCCTCCGCCAGTTGCCCTTTCGCGGTCTTTCGTCTCCTCTCCTCCTTTCTTTGCTTTCTCTTTCTCTCTCTTCTCTACCCTCGGCACCTTCACTCCGATGTGCCTGTCTCTCGTCTGATTGTCCCCCGCGAGACTGCCAGTCATGAGTGTGCCGCTCCCCCTGCGGTTGGCACTGGGACCGTGTCTCGCAGTTCCCGGTGCCCGCGCGGGGAGATTTTTCCTGTCGACGCAGTCCGGTAAGTTTCCTTGGATGGTGTTCCTGTGTATCCTACACTTGATCTCATCAACTCCCACTAATCTTCCTCCTTGCAGCAGTCTCTCAAGTCCGCCGGTTCGCGTTCCTGACCTCTTCGCAAAAGAGACGCCCGCTCCCCCAGCCCGAATGGCCGCGCGTGTCCAAGCGAACTGCTACGACTACTCCTCCGGCCTCGGAGTCAGAGCCCGTCTCAACTACACCCTACTCCGCATTGACGGTGGGTGTGCCCCGCGAGATCTTCCCGAATGAGCGCCGTGTGGCCATTACACCTCAGAATGTAGCTATGCTACTGAAGAAGGGCTTCTCGCGGGTGCTCATCGAGCGGGGTGCCGGCGAGGGCGCCCAATTGCTCGACCAGGCCTACGAAAAATCCGGCGCGACGATCGTCGACCGGGACACAATTTACTCCGAAAGTGACATTGTTCTCAAAGTCCGAGGTCCGCAAGTCGACGGAGCGTTCAATGAGGTCGAGGCCCTTCGCAAGGGCTCCACGGTAATTTCGTTCCTGTATCCAGCTCAGAATAAGTCCGTCGTGGATGCGCTGGCGGCGCGGGGAGTCACCGCGTTTGCGATGGATCGCATTCCGCGAATTTCGCGGGCCCAGGTTTTTGACGCGCTGAGCTCCATGGCCAACATTGCCGGTTACAAGGCTGTTCTGGAAGCATCGAATCATTTTGGTCGCTTCTTGACGGGCCAGGTGACTGCTGCTGGAAAAATCCCCCCGAGTAAAGTTCTCGTCATCGGAGCGGGCGTGGCCGGTTTGAGTGCCATAGCCTCGGCCCGGAGAATGGGCGCTATTGTTCGTGGCTTCGATACTCGTCCCGCTGTGCGTGAACAGGTGCAATCGCTCGGTGCTGAATTCATTGAGGTTGATTTCCAGGAAGATGGAGCTGGGCAGGGTGGCTACGCCAAGGAGATGTCCAAGGAGTTCATCGAGGCCGAGATGAAGTTGTTCATGGAGCAGGCTCGCGAGGTCGATATTATTATCACCACCGCATTGATTCCCGGAAGACCGGCACCGAAGCTGATTACCAAAGAAATGGTGTCTGCGATGAAGCCTGGCTCGGTCATTGTGGATCTTGCGGCTGAAGCTGGTGGAAACTGTGAGGCTACTGTTCCTGGAGAGCTAGCCAACTACAAGGACGTCACGATCATTGGCTACACGGACCTACCGTCTCGCCTGCCCACTCAGTCCTCGACCTTGTACTCGAATAACATCGTCAAGCTGCTGTTGTCTATGTCCCCCAAGGACAAGTCCTTTGGCATTGATTTTAATGACGAGGTGGTCCGCGGGGCTGTCGTAACGCTCGATGGTGAAGTCGTTCCTCCAGCTGCACCGCCCGCCCCACCTCCAACCCCAAAGCCTGAAGCCCAAGCAGCTGCTGCGAAGAAGGAAGAAGAGCTTGCTCTGACTCCTTGGCAGAAGGCCACTCGAGATGTCACTCTAGTCACAGGAGCCATGGGCACTACGCTCGCTCTGGGCAAGGTTACCGGTCCTATCTTCATGAGCAACATGATGACCTTTGGTCTTGCTGGTCTGGTTGGATATCGCGCCGTCTGGGGTGTTGCTCCGGCTCTTCACTCGCCCCTGATGAGTGTCACCAATGCGATTTCAGGTATGGTCGGTATCGGCGGTCTCTTCATCATGGGTGGAGGCTACACACCCACGACGCTTCCCGAGTATCTCGGTGCTGCTTCCGTGCTGATGGCATTTGTCAATGTCTCTGGTGGCTTCGTCGTGACGAAGCGCATGCTGGACATGTTCAAGCGACCAACTGATCCTCCCGAGTATCCTTGGCTATATGCCATTCCTGGTATCTTGTTTGGTGGCGGTTTTATAGCTGCTGCAAGCACAGGAATGGCCGGCATAGTTCAGGCTGGATATCTTGTCAGCACGATCTTGTGTATGAGCTCGATCTCGGGTCTTGCCTCCCAGACGACTGCTCGCCGGGGTAACATCTTTGGCATTCTAGGTGTAGTTTCTGGTATTCTGGCCTCGCTCGCTGCAGTGGGCTTTGACACCGAGAATCTCACGCAGTTCGCCGTCGTGGCAGGCACCGGTGCACTCGTCGGAGGGTTGATCGGCCGTCGCATTACCCCTACTGGTCTCCCTCAAACTGTTGCCGCACTGCACTCGGTAGTCGGTCTCGCTGCGGTCCTGACTAGCATCGGTAGTGTCATGGTTGATATTGCCGACATCTCGACTCTTCACATGGTGACCGCGTATCTGGGTGTCCTGATCGGCGGTGTCACCTTTACCGGCTCACTCGTTGCTTTCATGAAGCTGGCCGGCCGCATGTCCTCCAGTCCAAAGATCCTTCCTGGTCGACACGTCATCAACTCAACGCTGTTGGGCAGTAATATCGCTACCATGGGGGCGTTCGTTACTATGGCGCCTGCCAACCCAGGAATTGCAGCGGCTTGTCTAGGCGCGAATACCATTCTTAGCTTCCTGAAGGGCTACACCACGACGTCAGCCATCGGCGGCGCTGACATGCCCGTCGTCATCACCGTGTTGAACGCCTACTCGGGCTTCGCGCTCGTGGCCGAGGGACTGATGCTCAACAACCCGCTTCTCACCAGCGTCGGCTCCCTCATCGGTGTCAGTGGCTCCATTCTCTCGTATATCATGTGCGTAGCCATGAACCGGTCTCTCACCAACGTTCTCTTCGGTGGTCTCTCCGCGCCGGCCCAAACCCAGAAGAAGATCGAAGGCGAGGTCACAACCACCAGCATCGAGGATACCGTAGACGCCCTCCAGAACGCGGAAAGTGTCATCATCATCGTCGGCTACGGCATGGCCGTCGCCAAGGCGCAATACGCCCTCGCCGAAATCGTCGCCATGCTCCGCGCCCGTGGTGTCAACGTCCGCTTCGCAATCCACCCCGTCGCCGGCCGAATGCCAGGTCAGTGCAACGTGCTCTTGGCCGAAGCTTCCGTGCCGTATGATAGTAAGTTTTTCGTACCCCACAGCGTCTGTATTTGACCCACGTAAAACAGCGAGACTAACTCACGGAACAGTTGTTCTGGAAATGGACGAGATCAACGACGACTTCGCCAACACGGACGTCACGCTCGTGATTGGCGCCAACGACACGGTTAACCCTATCGCGATGGAGCCCGACTCGCCCATCTCTGGCATGCCCGTTCTGCACGCGTGGAAGAGCAAGGAAGTGATTGTCATGAAGCGGGGCATGTCGAGTGGATACGGTACGTTGCCCCTTCAATTTGGCATCTTGATTAATTTGCTTAATTTGTCCTCGTATACCGTTGCACCCGAGGCTCGCGTATGACTAAAATGAATGCTAACGTCTAAATTTTTTTGCTTTTCCCCAACAGCCGACGTGCCAAACCCCATGTTTTACATGCCCGGAACACGGATGTTATTCGGAGACGCGAAGACTTCTTGCGATGGTATGTGGATTGATTCCCCGCTTTTGACAGCTCGGTAGCTTGATTGAGTTTTTTCCCCTTTCATTTTTTTTTGTTGGGACCATGGCATCGGCCAAAGCTAATTTTTTTCCTTCCCGCAGCCATCAAAGCGGCCCTGGAGGCGCGGAAGTAGGCGTCCACTTGGGGGTTTTGCCCAGGCGTCTGAGCACGCTGTACACGGCGGTTTACTCTATTTCTTCCCGTCATTGATTACTGGCATGTTTCTCCCTTTTGTTATAGTTCCAGGCCAAGTCTTGGCCGGTGTTATGTATCTCATGATACCGCATTATACCATGCGTTCTCTACGGCGCGTTTCTAGATCTCTAAACTATGAGCTGGGGAGCGCTCAAGTCGAATCAATTCGCTATGAAGTAGCCGCAGTGTAAGTCAAGATGACTGTGCTTAGAGTAGAGTGAGCACTCGAGGGACTCGAGACTAAGTGAGATTAGTTCATTCGAGGTATAGAAGCCTAAATAAGAGAACCAATCCAAATTCCACCCCGGCACGGCATGCTCTCATCGTATCAGATATCAGATGCATGTCAAACAATCAACCAGCTAAACCACCTGACGCCAGACCGGATACTGGAGACCTTTCTAGACGACCCTCAAGAAAAGAGACCTCCATCTCACGACACATAAAGCCAGCTAAGTCGGACTCAAAAAAGGGGAAACAAACAGATCCAATCCATGATTGCACGATTCCATGGATCCGTTCCGCGCGAGGATCCACCCGCAAGAAAAAAGGCTCAACAATTAGGTTCGATTAGATAGACATAGTCCAGTCTGGAAATTGAGCGATGGAAACACCCCTGCGTGGAGCCCAATATTGGGGCACGAGTCTGACACTCGAGAAGAAGGGAGCATGCAGGAATGAAATCAACCAGACGAGAACCGAGACCAACGCCGAATCACAAATAGAAGACAAGTCACCGAGATAGAACCGCCCAACAGAAAGAGGTAGAAGCACGCAAAGACAAGAATGAGAACGCCATCACAAGACCAGTATCCGCCCTTAAAAACATTAGGAAATTAGACAATAAATCGTACCAAGGGGAAAATAAACACGTAATTAATCAAGACGAAAATTAGGCCTTTGTAAAAGACTTTTTCCCCAGCTTCAAGCCCATGAATTTCCGCGCAGCCACCGCCGGGGCAGCGCTATTATGCCGCGCGTGTCGGCGTTGACTCGGTCTCCGAGCCACATGGGAATCATAGTTCTCTCCCGCTAGCGGTCCCTGGCCACCAGACGCCAGAACGGGAGCGGCAGAGCTGGTTAGGCTGACACTGCTGACATTGTCCATCTCCGAGCGCAGACTGCTCGTGGAGGTGATGCTGGAGGTAGTCGAGTGTTTGCGGGCCATGCGGCGCATCATCGGGGACCGCTGGGCGAGGAGATTGGAGACGCTATGCTTTGCGCTGATGTTGCCGCGTTTATGGGGCTGGGAGGGGGTTGGTGGGGGCGAGGTGTAGGAGACGGGGCTGCAGGTGCGGGAGAGGAGGGAGCCAGCCTCGCTGTAGTGGTCTGGGATGTAGCCCCGGTCTGAGGGGTAGGGGGAGGGAGGGAGGGAGGTGTAGGAGGGAACGCTGCTGTTGCTGTTGCTGCGCATTGAGGCGGGTCGGTGGCCTGGTTCTGTGGGGCGTCGTGACCGTGAGTTTGGCAGGGATGGGATGGGATTCTCTGCGCCTGAGGTGCGTGGACGTGGGCGGTACATTGATTGTGGTCGTATGTGTGGTGATGGGGGGAGGTAGGGGAGTACTGGGATCTCGGAGACGCGGTTGATGGTTGCGCTTTGGAGAGGACCGGGATTGTCGTCGTCTGCGACGGGCATGGCTGGTCTCGTCCTCGTAGAGACATTATCCCACGGAAATCCAGTGCCTGTCGACGCTGGGGTTATGATCTCGGCCTGCCGTGGGACGTCGAGCCCGCTTTCGAATCTTCCATCGAATATGCGGGACTCGCGGTCTCGAGGGTTCCCCCGTGTGCGAGATCGGCTGGGTCGAGATCTAGCGTTCTTCGACCGAGAGCTGAGAGAGTTGATAAAGACCAGGGTTGGCCGTGTTGGCGGCTCCATCAGGGTGATTTTTTTCGCAATCTGAATTTCGGCGTTCTCCACTGAGAAGATAGATGATGGCGAAGATGAGCGAGACCTCAGGTTGGTGGTCGACGGAGGATTGGGCGAGACGTAGATGGTAGGCTGCAAGAAGAGACTCGATGCAAGCGGAGCAGGGCTGTCTGGTGAAGGCAGTTCCAGCACTATCTCTTCCTCGGGGTCGAAGACGTATGCATCTTCGACAAAGCTTACATCACTGCTCCGCTTCACGGTGTCCATGGAGACGGGACGCTGCCGCTTGGATCCTCGATATGGAGCCAGCAACTGCTCCTCTCGATCTGAATCCGGATCAACTTGCGAGTTCTCGTCCGCACTGATATCAGAGTCATAGATCCCGGCGCGTTGGGACCCTGTCAAGGATGGTGCAAAGTCGTGGCCGCCAGCATCCGACTCGGAGACATCTTCTTCATCTGATTCATAGCGCTTTTGCAGGCTCTGCCGGCTTAAACGGTGCAGAGACAGCGCGGTAGCGGGCTCAAACATGTTGGCGAGGATGCACAGGTGAGAAGCCCTGGTTCAATCACAGTATTGTTGGTGCAATGTCAAACTGTTCCAGACAGGCGAGGACAGGTAAGAAACAAATAATGAGACCGAAACGAACTTAAGAGGAGAAACCAGCTCGCAACGAAGAACAGCCAACAAGAAATTAGGAAATGTGACAGGTGAGTATTCTTTATTCAGGGTACGGAGGACGTTGACCAAAAGCAAACTGAAAAGAGGAGCCGTTCCTTGGATAATGCCACCTCGGCCGCGGAAGAGAGAACTGTCAAGAAGAACCGGTTCCTACTCCTGTAACAGGCCAAGGGAAAGGTCTTTAATATCGAGTGGGCCCGTCCAGGATAGATGAGGCACTGGAATGGTGAACAGGGGAGCCGCCCTCGGTTCCCGTCAAGGTCGCCAGGAACAGGAAGTATGAAGAAGTAGAAAGGTCCCACCCTTTCAAGAATCCACCCAGGGCGAGAGTGAGAGAGGGGAATGGCTTTTTTAGGGCACCATCAAGAAGGAGACGGTGTGGGAATCCCTGTCCACGTGTGCCAAAGATGGGTCGGCGCCTCAATTAGTTAGTGCCTGGCATGCAACTTTTTTGGGCTTGCTCTTGTTTGCAGGAGTCCTGCTTTCTTCGTAGAATTATTTCAATTTTCCTTGATTCTTCCTTTGGGCTGCCATTTTCTTCGCTTCTGCGTTGAGTATTGCTGGCATTACATCTGCAGGGCGGACCTGTGACCCTGGATTGGTTGAAGGCGCGCAACTAGCGAGTCATCCAGGGCCAGCGAGCAGTGTGATGGGGATGCGAGACACCCTTGCATGGAGGACCAGCACTAGCAGGGACAACCAGGACGAGCGAGGTCCGTTTCATCATTCGGCGACGCGCACTCTCCGCACACCGTGGCGGGCGCGCGAGGCTGGGAACAAAACCTAAAGCGTGGATACTGTAACACCGGAAAAAAATCTGATAGATCAACGTGAGCTGTCGTTGGCTCTGGCCCATGCGCCTAACGCTGGGGCTGCAGTCAGGGTGGAGCCTGGAGGGGCATTGGCCATGGTGCCCACTAGCTGCAGGGACTGGCGGGCGGCAGCTAGATTGGATTGCTCCATGCACGGTTCAAGGGGAAAA
>JAXQJV010001081.1:0-10340 GCA_037042255.1 Penicillium sp. PG106-07D
CCGACTTGCAAGGTGAGCGAGTCTGATTCGGACATTCTACATGACCATAATCGGTGGGGCGCTGAAGAAGTGAAGCTGTTATATGCTGTGTGTCATCCGCATAGCCTTTCTGAATGTGATTGCTTCGCTCTATCCCTATAAACACGAATAGTATGAATATGTATATTATCAGTCCCCAGAAACAAGCTGATACCTAATGGCACTACGTCTGAATGGATGTTGGTCTATCAAACGAATTTAATACCAAGTTTGAGTTTCTCCAACGCCTGGAATTGATAGGTTTGATTCCTAGAGCAGCATCAAGCTTTCTCGGATTCGTTTCATCTGTTGTTATGAGCTCCGAACGCGAAGGGTTAGAAATGGTCCGCCGACGGTATCAAGGGCGGGAGGTTTTTGAAAGACTAAGTGAAAGTTAGAACCCGCGAACAATCCATCAACTTTCGATCCTACGAACATATCTAAAAGTCTGAAACAGCCTGGAACCTACTTGTTAATGAAGTCTTGTTTTCGACAAGGCATCGCTAGTGAATCGTACTCTTGGCCATTTTCCCTGTGTTTTACATCAACATAGACTCGATGTCTGAAATATTGAGCCCCGTTTCGACCCAATCTGGTGGGAGGTTATCGTTAGACTTGACTCGATCATACTCTGTGTTTGAATTCCCCACACCTCCATATCTGATTATTTATGGCCACTTTCAAGTCGTCGGGAACGTTTGGCACAAGACCTAGCGTTGAATGTACCGAGTGTTATCCTTCCTCACAACCCCCAATGATGCTTTGGAAGCATCGGTCTTATTCGGTGCGGCTGAAGCCTCGTTCAGACCTCGCATCGCTCGCCATGGAAGGAATATCCCTTGGATGAACAGAATTGGCTCCGCAGACGATGTCCCAGATCATGTAGATGGTGCTCTTGCTATTCAAGCATAAGTTGTACATAGTACGTGTATTGACCTCATCCAACACCCTCGACTGACACCATCGTCCATCCTCCCCATTGTCTTTTTCGAGGTCGGTACATCGTTTATGAACTTCTCATAGGTACAGAAATGTCTAGCCGATTGGCAATTACCAGGAGCCTATCAGCTGAAATTTGATACCTGGTTTCATGCCATACTGTGCCTAGACGAACAACCGTCGAATCGAATTCGGGAAAGACAGTGTCCAAAGCATGTAGGCTCCAGTCCCTTTCGCATCGTACTTTCGGGGGGTCCAGTGTCAAGGCTGTATCCTTGAGTTGATCCCATTGTTTGAGGATATAGCCGTGGGCTCATGACTGCCCTAGGTACTCGAGTATCGCGGTGGAAGATGGGTCTACTTGAGTCACTCAGGGAAACACTAACTTATGCCATAGACTTTGACTAAATTCCGTTTGTGTCCAAGGAAAGATAACCAGCTTTAGGCCAATACCGAATGGAGCAGCGTTCGAATCGAGTCGCCAGTCAGAAGGTGCTCTCTAGGTGGAGATACATGTGGCTTTTAAGGAAGTGATATTGACAATAATGTTAAGCAAATATTCATACACACCCATATCAAGGCTCAGCACATTCCATGTGCATTTCGCTAATTGGGCAACGTCACTTCTACTGCTCAGAGGAACCAAGGCGGCGTAGACACCAAGATATTGATCATGAACAGATGCAAGTGTATCATCGACAGTATCTGAGGGTAGTAGTGGCTTCTCGAGGAATTGCTACCTTATAATCCCAGAGGCAACAAGCATACATACATTGTAGGACTGGAAAAAAAACCCTTTGAGATTTCAACCTGCCTGCAACAATCACCTTGTATACTTGCAGCCACAGCATCTCCGGCCCCGAGTCTGTCATGAACGCTCAAATGAGAAATGACTCTATCGTACAAAACCGTCCCCTTCAATTTGGTCATGTCGCATAACCTCTCGGTCCGCCTCGCAAAGACACCGGAGAGTAACGAGTTTATTGGCCCGTCGGGCGCAGAGGGCTCTGGCGGGGGAGCATCATAGGGGGGCCTCGAGCGCGGAGCCAGGCATCATTGTGGGGTCCTTCAGAACGGATGACACTGCCAATGGACATGAAAAGCCTAGACACCAGAAAAGATTTTGGTCAGCCTGTCATACTCAGATGCGAGGCAAGAATTCTTTGAGTGAGAAGATGAAATACCCGAAAGTGGCACCAGAGCCCAGCATATACTTGCCCAGAGTACGCATCACACCGTTCGGACCTGCGCCATACTGGAAAATGGTCACCGTTCCTGTAATTAATTAGCCATTATGTTTGAAAACCCTCCCCAAGCTTCGATCACACTATGCTGCATACCGATAATGAAGCCCATGATGCCACCGACAGCTATTTGTCAAATGTCGCATTAGCGTGAGCTCTTGCAGTAGTTCTTAACGATGAAACAGGGCATCTTATAATCACGCACTGGATCCCATCATGGCACCCATTTTCACTGCTCCATTGTCAGCATATCTGATTTCTCGAGTCCTAAGCTGAACAGCAAGCATGGATTCAGCAGACAACATACTTTTGTCGAAGGTCGAGGGACCAACGGGACCCCCTGCGGGAGGAGCTGCAACGACAGGCATTTTGGATGAATGATCGAAGCTCTGGTTTTCAAAAACATAGTTAGAGACCCTGACAGCAACATCGACCAAAAGAATACTCACAAACGCGTTTCCCTGATGCTCTAGAGCTAGGACAAGTGCTTTTTGCTCAAGGCGCATCATGGAATCTCCTTCTCCGCTCCAAGAACTCACCGCCTATTCACGTGATCTCAACGGCGCCTGGCTCGTGCTGAGATTCCACGTGATCATTCCGGACTGGAGGCGTCA
The DNA here is from genome assembly GCA_037042255.1 of Penicillium sp. PG106-07D. Lineage (NCBI taxonomy): Eukaryota > Fungi > Ascomycota > Eurotiomycetes > Eurotiales > Aspergillaceae > Penicillium > Penicillium sp. PG106-07D. The sequence continues at coordinate 2,816 of JAXQJV010001081.1, forward strand.
AGGGAGCAGGGACCAGACCACACTCCTCTTTCTGGGCGATCTTCTCCATGGCAGACCATCCCAGGCCTTCAACTTTACCCTCGTTACATTGCTGTTAGGGTGACTTTGAGCCTGTGGCAAGGCGGTAGTCCGTCTCGTGCTTCATTCATTGCCCTGGGACGGTGAGAGACATCGGTCGCTGTTCACGTTTCGGCAAGACCTCACACGCCTCCCTGGTCTGGAGCCCTGACTCTTTACCCCAGACTGGGACTAGATATCTTCGAAACTGCAATTTCCGGGTAAGCCTGATATCCATGGACTATATTTTGACAGTCTGACGGCTCGCGGCAGGCCCGCGGGCCTGAGTCCTTGATAAATTGTTTGGCTACCGACCGAACAGCGCTAACGCGACCGTTCTGAACTAGCCAGCCGTCCACCAACAACAAGATCCCTTCCACGCGCATCACGGCTGTCCCCATCGATTTTGACAATTGAATTCCGACGTACACGCTGCTCATCTTATTTCCGGCTCACTACGGCGCCTATTACCAAGGCTCACCCAATTCGTGGACCGTTGATCACTGCTCCAAACTCCCATTGTGTTTATCAGTCTCAGGTAACCTTCTCCATGACTGCTGTGGCATCTCCGCCTAGTGTGCAATCGGGGTCTCGCTTGGGATGGTATAACACTGGCAACGGAGGAGAAGGAGCCCTCTCTTCAGTGAATGCAGAAGAAGTATCACGGATGTTCATGCCTCGGAAACACCTTCAGCGTTCCAACTCTTCGTCCTCAGTGGGCTCAAACTCCTCGACCACTACGGTGGTCGCGACGAACGGCCCGCAAGAGCCCCAACCTGGACAGAATTCTACCTCCGACACAAGTACGTGGTCCGCAAAGAAGAAGCCGATTAGGAACCCTTGGCCAAGCTCGAAGGCTGAACCTGTTGCCGGTGTAACGAACACACGGTCGCAGGCTGTTCCTGCTTTCTCATCGATACCTACGATCTCATCTACTATGTCTGCCATGCATCAGCCTTCCAACATTGTTCCTTCGCAGCACATGCTGCAACCTTCTCAGCAGAATGGTGTTAGGCAGTCGAATGGGCAATCTGCAGATCCACCTGCAATATTGGCCCTTACGCCGATGAACGGCACTTTTGAAAAGAAACAAATCAACGTGCCGTTCTACCCGGAAGTACTACGAATCGGTCGTCAAACCAATGCAAAGACAGTACCAACACCAGTTAACGGCTTTTTTGATTCCAAGGTCCTCTCTCGTCAGCACGCTGAGATCTGGGCTGATAAGTCTGGTAAAATTTGGATTCGCGACGTCAAGTCATCGAACGGCACATTTGTTAACGGCCACCGGTTATCACTTGAAAATCGCGAGTCTGAACCGCACGAGCTCCGTGAGAATGATACTTTGGAACTGGGAATCGATATTGTTAGCGAAGACCAGAATACCATTGTTCACCACAAAGTATCCGCCAAGGTTGAACATGCGGGCCTCTATGGGACAACACCAAATATCCTGGACCTCAACTTTGGGGATCTGGACCCCGCTTCAGGCGGGGGCCTTCTACCTTCGCCTCTGAGCCAGCCGCTTTCTCATCTTCGTGGGCGCTCCGGTAGTAATGCAAGCAATCGCAGCGGCCAAAGCAACTTCAGCAACCAGCTCAACGCCATGCAGCAGCAACGCCAAATGAACTACTGGAACTCTCCCATTTCTGTCGAGCAGGTGGTGAAGAGACTCAACGTGAGTTAAGCTGGTCGTATTCTTAAAATACTTATATCTGCTGACTGACACTCTCCAGAGCGAGTTGAAACAAGCCAAGCAACAGGCTCAAGACCTTCGTCAGACGGATGAGTTCCTGGCGGCAATTTTGAAGCCAGGCTATGCTGAAAAGGAAAAACCCAACAAGCCTTCTCCTCTGGAGACCGGTGGCCCTCGCCAGCTGAATGGTCGCCCAAAGATGCCGCGCGTCGACTCTTTCTCCCGGTTCTCTGAACCTCCCGCTCCTCCTCCACAACAGCCACTTCCTGAGAAGCCTGCCGCAGCACCACGTAGCGCACCCGACGCCTTTTCACCTTTGAAGCGCAGCGACACTGAGAAGCCGAAGTCAGCGTCCACGAACTCTCCTGTTTCGCGTGACTCGAGTCAGATCTTGGCCCTGCTTGAGAGTCTGTCCATGACCAAGCGGGAGATCGAGACCCAAGGGATTCGGATCAAGGAACTTGAAGACCTCCTTCGCCAGGAGAAGGCTGCTCGTGAGTCAGCGGAAGAGAAGGTCAAGAAGCTGGAGATGAATACTTTCTCGGAGAAGATGAACAAGATGGACGTTCCAGCGGAGCATGGCCTTGCTGCCACTTCAGACCTCGAAACCTTGCTGGACCAAGAGCATGATGCTTCAGAAGTGACTCTCGAGTCCAACGGATCCGTTCTGTCGTCCGAGGCTCCCGCAGCCTCTGATGCCGAGAAGGCAAAGCTTTCCACTGAAACACAACTCCAACGTCGCCTCGACTCAGTGATGGAGCAGATGGATGCGATGAGCAAGCAGGTGGCGTCTTTCACAGAACGTGCAGAGAAAGCCGAAAACGAGAACGTTGAGCTGCGCAAGTCATTGGCAGAGATGATTGAGACCCTTCGCAAGGAACGCCTCGAGAAGGAGTCGATCTCTATCACCGACCAGAAATCCCACGTCCAGGCTCATCATTCGGGTGAGATCATCTCTGGTCATGCAGGTTTGGCCGAGGATGGTGCAATGGAGCCCAGGGCAGGCGACTCCTCAGTGGACCCCTTCGAGCCGGTTACCAAGAGCCCAGAGATGGAGGCTGCAAGTACGGCAATTGCACAATGGCAACGACGCCATTACCTGGAAGAGGCAAGCCCTTATGCATCGATGCTTGGCGTAGTTCTTCTCGGAGTTGGTTTGATGGCCTATCTGAATGGCTGGCAGAAGATGGACAAGTGAACGTATCCTGCCAACATCTTCTCCGGCCCCCTTCATGTACCCCCTTTATGACTCGTTTCCATCCCAAAAGTTGACGCCCTAGACAAGGTAGCTCAGCATGACCTTCCTCATTTCCGACGATTCTCCTTTTCCTCCCTTGACGATTCGATCACTCCCTCATACTCTGTGCCTCATCCGCCAACCGAGGCACCGCGATCACACGCTCTGTCGGTAGTTTGCTTTACTGGGTTCACAGCCGTCATATCTATTGCATACCTTGCATATTCTTACCTTCTCTCTTGTCCTTTGTCCCGTCATGTGCTCATTCTTGTTCATTCGCGCCAGTCATGATTTTGGCGCCGAATGTCCCAATCCCTTCTATTCCCCGGATTTATCTCATCCATTTTCATCTTCCGACGCCCGCTGTCACCATATCTCTATCTCATCACCTGAGCCTTACGGTCTCTTGCCTTCACTGCCTGCCCGGTATCTTGTCATCACTAACTAGCCTTTGTTTTCTCAACATCGGCGTCTATCCCTTCCCCTGTACATGATGGAAATTAGCGAGGCTATGTTCATGGCTCAAGGTCCCTCGTTTATATTACCCCTTGGATGAGGGTTCGTCTTTTGCAAAGCTCCTGTTTTCATGTCATACCAGCGCGTTCTTTCTGGATGTATTCAAGGGATTTATTCTTCGACGTTTGTTCTTTAATGGCATCATGATTCATCCGATCTGGGGATTGCCGATCGGCTTTTAACCATTTCTCCCTTTACTTCTTCAGGAGCTCGAAAGCACTCTGGACCAGGACGCCTGTAAGTCATACACGACCATTGGATGGTTAGAGGCGTAGGTGGACAGTACAAAACATCGTTTATCGGGGGGTTCGCCAGTGTGCATCAAGTATCGCGCAAGACGACTACCCGGTCCCCGGCGGCGGGATAAGGCTGTGGACAGGTTTGATTAACTCACCTTCCTTCTGCCAGGCCATGACATCTACTCCACTCGGTGCACTGATTTGCGGTTCCATCTCTCATTGGGGCCGGATTTCGGTCAGGTAGCGGGCGGCTGTGGCAGCCATCAAAACAGCCTAGCTTGATCCTTGAGGTTCAAGATTTTCAGTGCATCTCTCCTGGAAAACAAACATGGGGGCATCCGTATCCATTGGCTTGATGATATCATCCTTTATTGCTGGAGGAACTAATGATTAAGACTGCCACTTAAAGCAGCCCGAAATCCGCCTTCTGCATCTAACGGCCTCTTTTGGTCACAAGCATCCAAGATGGGATCGCTTATGGTAGGGCTGTGCCCGCGAGCTTGAGCTGCTAATTACCATCGGCTTTGTGGCAGAAATAAACTAGCTGGTCTGCTTCCTCTCATTTTACCATTTATATTGGAAATAAGGTTATTGAGTGGTGTGCTGACAAGAACAAGCTGCATAGCGGTTGCGTAATGCCAATGCTGATGTTGCTTGTATGTACCTTGCTTGTCTTGCCTGTTTCGAGTGTTTCTTGTTGCTTGGATGTTTCCTCGCCACTAGGGGAACAGTCTCTGCGAATCGCTATGGATCAGGGTTTTGCTGACTTGCAGGATATGGTTTTGGTGGTAATCCCCAAGACGTCAAAACCCTCAAGACCTCTAAGTTGCCAGCATATTGGCCTTTTGCTGGTGGCATCAGGTTTCCATTTGCGAGTGAGGGATTCTTACGATCATTTGGAATGCTACTGTTGTATAGCCTGACCAGCTTTTACTATGACCAATAATCATGATCAAGCTCGCAACGGGACAAACTCTTGAGTGAACATCAAAAATGAAAGTGTTCAATTTGAATTCGAGTACAAAACAGATCAGGGCATCATATCCATAGCACATTTCAAAGCATCATTGTAAGCTCAGTATCCGCGCTGGTTACCCGTGGTGTTGTCCTTGTAATCTGAGCTGCGCACACGAGGATCCAGCTTGTTGAGCAAGTTAGAGCTGTGGGGAGCGGAAGATCTTCTTCTGCTGGGCTTTGGGTCGTTATAGCTGCTACCACCGGCGGCAGCACCACCGAAGCCCTCCTGCTCCGCTCTATTTTGCATCTGATTGGTCATGTTGGACGAACCGGTGTTGTACTCGTTGGCTTCACTGTCCATACCGCTGCCTCTGAGGGCACCGTAGTTGGAGCTGTAGCCCCCAACTTGGCCAGTAGGGCCGGTCGTGGGAGCCATGGTGCCTCCATAGGTCTCCCGGGCACCTAAATCATTTCATGTCAGTCTAAATCTTTTAGTGAACGGCCATAATAATATTGTACCCAGATTACTGCCGGCAGATGGGTCCATCTTATTGGCCATCAGGGATTCGTTGCGACGAGAGCCAGACTGCATATTTCCAGACCCATAGCCCCCGGCGGAGCTGTAGTTACCAGGACCCGTACTGATATCTCCAGCCCGGTTTTGCGACCCATATGCACCCGAGTCCAGGGCGGATGCACCGTAGTCTGCCTTCCTTCCATAGGACGGCTCCTGGGCACTACCGTATCGCCCAGGTTCGACATTTTGGTTCATCTTGGAGTCACGGTAAGCACCAGAGCTAAGATCCGCCTTACCAGCTCCAGTTGAGTCGTACCCTTGACTGGCGTCTATATCATAGATCAGATAATGTTACCGGTGTTGAATTGACATACGTACCATTCATCCCGCTGGTTATTCTGGAGGAATCAGGCAGATGGTCAGAGCCTTGGCTGCCGGAGCCACCAAAACCTGCATTAGTGGAACCGTAGTTGTCACCGGTTCTCATGGAATCTCCCATCATGGGGTCCTTCCCAGCCTGGCCGTAGTTGCCAGTGCCGGTAGAGGTTGCGCCGTACGTATTGCTAGCGGCTATTTGCGAATCAGCCAAGGCTACGCGAGTGTGGGAGCTGCTCTTGATCTTACCTTGCATCTTGGGATCACCAACACTTGCGCCCATGGTAGGTGCATTGTCGTCACTCGAACCATGATTGACGGCGCCGATACCAGCATCTACTAATCAAAAAGGGCATAAGCTATTTATTCAGTAGCGTATCGAACGAAAAAGCTGACCGTCGACCATGTCCTCCATCTTGGTCGAGTCATGACGAGCTCCCTTGTTCTGAGAGTGGAGATGACTGGTCACAGCATCCTTGACTTTGTGCATGAAGTTTGACATGATGAGGAATTTTAGACTGAATTATTCTGATTGAAGCTCAAAGGAGAGATGGATGAGAGCCAAAATATCGAGGGGTTTTCTAAGATGTCGATCACATACACGAAGGCCGATCCACGTCTTATAAGTTCACCCGACCTTTTTCTCGTCTCACTGCTTCCTAAGGTCTGTGACGACACAATGCAGCGTGGAAAAGCGGATAAGAACCGCCCAGACATTATCCAGCATCTCAAGAATGTCATGACGTGCCAGTGGAACGTTTTGAAACGTGAGCCTGGAGAAACACATGTGGGGAGACAGGCCCAGCGCTCTGTGTCATGGTCGTCATACCGCGGATCGACCTTGCTCATGCTAGCCACTAAGAAAATACCCTCAGTAGACAGCTGCCTCAAAAACTCAATTGACAGAAGATAGAGTGGACGCGTCAAGCCGTCAACCAGGGACTGGTTTCAGTTTGCTCCCATGGATGCTTGGACGCTTGAGTGACTTGGTCGGGTCTGGTAATTTTGACAATACGTTACACCTTGTACACGCAGAACTTTTGATTTAGCATGAAACAGGCTTTCCACTATGGATAGTTACTTTACATGTCCTTTGAATAATCATTCACTCTTGATGTAGTATATCACGTGAGTAAGTCGTTTAAGGATCGCTAACCTCGCATCAAGTGGAACGTTCGTTATGGACTGGGGAGAGTGGATCAGCAGATCTCATTTAAACAGTCATAGTCGAGGTTTCCACATCAAGAGACGGGAGATCCAGTAAGCATATGGTACCGCCCTATGTCCTTGGAAAGAAATGTGCGGTTGACAAGTCGGGTAGTTTCAAGGCAACATTGATGGATCCAAATGATTTGGAGGGTTTGTTTGTCAAGCACCAACCCGGATGAGATGAGATCAAGATCAGCGGAGAGTGTTGTCCACTGGGCACCGACATTAGGCGGGCGGGAGAACGAGCAGCGGATGGGGCCTTTTGGTGACCCAAACTTGGTACTGGAGGGGCTAGATAAGAGATAGTGATACTGTGCAAAGTCACTATTGAAATGATTATGTGCTTTCCTTGAGACAGTGATTCCTAAATCAATATCCCTCGGTTGAGTATATAGCGCACTCGTGTTCAATATTCCAGAGTTGCTGGGTGCTCTTTGTCTCATGGCCTCAGGCATCAGAGCAGACACATGATCAAGGCGCGAGGCAGCTTCCAGAAGAATGCCGTCACCAAAGTTACATAATCAATCAGTTGAGGTCACTCAGCTGCCCCGATCCTCTCCACCTCACCTGACTTCATCCCCTACCGCTGTCTTCTATACATCCTCGTTTCGCTGGCATCTGCGTGCGGTCTCCCGTGTTTTGGGATTGTTTTGAACAGCGGTGCTGCTCACTATTCTCGATGAGCGACCCCCCGTTCCTTTGCCGCCAACCGAGGGATTGGT
>JAXQJV010001082.1:0-10338 GCA_037042255.1 Penicillium sp. PG106-07D
AAAGTGCTCTGGACCGCGCCACCATGGCTGTCGCTTCCACCACCAGGTCGCTGGCCCATGCGACGAGCGATCCCGGCTGCAGGCGGCCTCGATTGGGTTTAGATCTCGGTGCGAAGCGCGAGGGGGACAGAAAATGGGCGCTGCAGCACACGCAGCACCATCCCGATCTATATAACAACGAGAGCTGTCAACATCCAATCCACAGAGCACGTTCTCCCATTTCCCTTTTGCTTTGCCTTCAATCAGCCGGGGTTTTCTCGCTTATTCTCGCGAGTTCCTGCTTCTACCCGAGAATCAACCCCAGGTATGGACAACTTTCACTACGCTCTCACTGCTGAGCAGGTGCAGAGCTTCCAAGAGCACGGATACCTCTTGGTGCGCGGCTTCTTCACCCCGGAAGAGACCAAGCTGCTGCAGCAATGGGCGCAGGAAGTGCATGATCTACCCCGTACTCCAGGCGTCCCATGGATGCCCTATGAAGAAGTGAACGGCCAGGGCGAACGGGTTCTGTGCCGGACAGAGAACTTTGCCAACTCCCACTCGGGCTTTGACAGCTTCCTCCGTGGACAGCGGGCGACGAGTGTGTTGCAACAACTGGCGGGAGAGGAGATGCTGCTGTTCAAGGAGAAAATCAACTACAAGCTTGCTGGAAGTGGTATGTGTCTCATCCCTGAACCTGCAACTCACTTACTCACTGTCAATAGGTGGCTTTGATCCTCATATCGATGCCAACGCCTACACACACGTCAAGAATATTAAACATCTGACTATTCTGGCCGCCGTGGACCCTATGAACGCCAGTAACGGTGGTCTGGATGTGGTCAATGGCAGTCACCGTATGGAGGTGCCCTTGGGGTCTGATCGCTGCATTGAGCCCGCGTGGGTGAACATTCAGAAGTGGACACCCTGTGATCTCCAGCCAGGTACGTCATTCTGTTCTCTGTGATTTTATTGATCTTGTGCTTACCAGAGTGGCAGGCGATATTTTGGTCTTTGGATCTTACCTGGCTCACCGCAGCGGGGCCAACACAAGCTCAACGGCCCGGCGGGCCATCTACGCCACGTACAACTGCGCCGCAGAAGGTGATTTGCATGACGAGTACTATGCGGATCGCCAGAAGCTGTGGCCAGCAACACATATGCGCAAGGAGGGCGAGTCATATGCCGAGGGACGCAGTCGGTATGCTTTCGGTACTCCCATGCTTACCGTGGATGGAAAATCGGGCCCAGCTGTTACAGCTTAGAAAATACAGCGAAAAAAAAAAAAACATGGGAAAGGACACGATGAAAACTAGCGAGGAGCTTGGGAAGGAAAATTCCATTCTGTAGGTTAGTCCGCATGAGATCCGAGATCTACCTAGCTGGAGGATTGAAAGTAAGTGCAGAAAACATAGATAAAAAAACAGGAAACTGCAATGAGTTCTCCCCAAATCACCCCTTGTAGCGGGCTATGACATAGTAAGACAACATTAACATTGATCGGCTCTCGTGCAAAATGCCACTGAAGGAAAAGTGGTCTCGTTGGCACTCCCACGTCGGCGCAGAGACCGACTCATGTAGTGTGGAGTATTCCAGGAGTATTAAAAGGCTCCCGTCTCCCCTCGCGTTCTTAAGATTTGTCTTTCTTTATCTCTCTCGTGTTCATCGCCAGAAAATCTCCCCGTCTCCCCCACGACATCACCATGGAACCTCAGACGCCCGCGGAAAGAGCTGCATCTCTCGTTCAAGCACTTGAGCTGCATGGCCAAGGTGATTACATTGGGGAATCCATTAATCAGCTCGAACACTCCCTCCAGGCAGCCCACCAGGCACGCAAATCAGGTAATCTCATCCGACCATCGAAATGACCGTACAGCATCTGACTCATGAGACCAGGAGCTCGAGATGAGCTGGTAATTGCTGCACTTTTCCATGACATCGGCCAGATTATTCCCCTGGACTCTACCAAGGAGGCTCGCATGCACCTCCGCGGAAGCACCGAGAATGTGGGCCGTGTGGGGCATGAAGCCATCGGTGCTGCGTATCTCAGGTCCATGGGATTTAGTAAGACGGTCTGTCGGTTGGTGAATAGTCACGTTGCAGCGAAAAGGTGCTTTTCTCTCCAACCATCCAATTCCAATTCTCATCGCTTATACTGTCCGATAGATACCTCACGGCCGTGGATCGTGCCTATTACGACTCTTTGTCGTCGGCATCGCAGAAATCGCTCGCCTTTCAGGGCGGCCCTTTTCAGGGTGAGGAGCTTCAGACATTCCATCAAGATCCTCTACGTGATGAGATGGTCTCTCTACGATTGTGGGATGATAGGGCCAAATTGGAAGGAGTCGAGTCGACCACCCCTCGAGCGGGGGCGTATCTGGATATCATCACTGCCCATCTTTCTCGGACGGAGGTGACAAGCTCCTCGTAACGTCGAGGACGTGGCCATAGGTTTTGACCGTGTTACCGTCTACATGGCTGCTATCTTAGAGTTCAGGGGCTTGTCTTTACTTCGGGCTATTCCAATCCTCCTGTTAACGCCATGTTACGGTATCTCATACACAGGCTGACCCCCGTTGTGGACAACAGAGAGACGTCTTAAAAATCCAGCATATACAGCCAAGAGTACTTGGACTGTTGGTGGATGTAATCTGAAGCTTTAATTCAGCGCTGCAACAGGTTCCTCGCCCAAAGGGCCTAAACCAGCAAGTTCCTGCTCTATTTCAAGCCTGAATCGACACATCATAGACCAACATTCCAACGACTAGCTTATTCCATATCTAGCGAGCGCTAAGCATACTTGAGAGGGCGGACTTCTCGGCGGATGTGATGGTAAGATTGTAGACCGACTTGACCTTCACCCACATCTCCGCGTACGTGCAATAGTACGATACTTGTTCCAGTTATTAATGTGTGGATGAAGAAGTCACAAGAGGCATACATACTAAGCGGGGGCTTCCATTCCTCGGGGCCTTTATCACCCTTTGCCTCATTTACATTGTCAGTCACTGCGACGAGCTGCGGATTGGTCAAGTCATTGGCAAAGGCTTGTCGTTGTGCTGTGGTCCACGCAGAGGCGCCCGACTATCGAAACCATGTCAGCCGTCCGACAAAGGCTTCGCTGGCTTGAGAGTAAACGCACCTTCCAGGCATTGGACAGCGGAACAAGGTGATCAATATCGACATCACTCGAGGCAGTCCAGGTTGCACCATCATACGGTGAAACCCACTCGCCACTGGTAATGGTGCAGCCGCTTGAACTCTGGACTACATTTGTTCCATCACGCTTGAGGACAACATCTCGGGTGTCACAACTCCTGCAGAATCACTCAGTACGACGCTGAAGAGGTGTGAACGTGATGGTCTCACCCGCTCTGCTTGATCCAGTGAGGGAACTTTGTTCGAGAATAACCATCTTGAGATCCGTGGGGAGCCACCGTCAGACCAGCCAGCTCGCTTCGCGCGGTGGAAGCCGAAGGGATCCCAGGGGGGGAAGGGGCAGGTTCCGGAGCCGGGAGGCCTGCGATCAGAGCAGGGTGGAGAGCCAAAAGACCGATCAAGATTTGGGATACTTGAATGAAACCCATGGTGATGATCTTGCTCTCGGTGACCGGTTACAAACGAAACAATTTTGTTGAAACGAAGTAGAAATATTCCGCGGGGGTGTTCCACAAGCCACAGCGAGGAATGGCACAACGGATCTTCCACACTGGGATGTGAGGTTTTTATACCCTGTTGGGATATCTCATATAGACTGATCGATATAAGATATTGTCCGACGGCATCCCGTCTGCCAAGAATTCTATGAAGAATGGTCTATTGGAGGTGATTGTTTCGTCTCTTGATGCACTGTAACCTCGATTGCGCCCCGGTCTTGGCCCTTGGCTTGGCGCAGCGAGCTAAAGACTACATCGTTCCACCAATGGCCATTACACACACTATCATTTGTCCTTGATTAGATTGATCGCCAGTCCCTGGCTCAAGGGTGGTCATCTGCAAGAGTTACGCTTCCTGAGTGGACGAAAGTCCTCTGATGGTGGTGTACCCAAAACACTATCTCTACGAAGAGGATCAGACTAGCGTTTATTGACAGCCGCCCCGCTGCACGATACGAACCTGGTGGTGATGGATGAGATATGCGGAATGCTCGTAAAATCTCAGCCGTGGTGATTTCTTACTTTTCCATCCACCGGGTACTTCGAAGCAGCTCACGTTCACACTGAGGTCAAGTCGGATCCCAGAGTACGACCTCTACTTCACGAGAAGCGCATCAAGGTAATTTAGCTTCTATTCTGGACTGGGAGTCTTCTGCTTATTCCAGTCATGTTTGCCGGGACGTTACCTGTGCTGGGACTTATCGGCCTCGGGCAAGAGGATAAAGAACGGACAGACCTGCTGCAGACAGTTCTCGGACCGTACCGAGGTTCACGATTTCTAGTCGAATTTTGCATTTAAGAAGACAATCCAATTAGAACGGAGACCTAAGACTAGGTTCTTTTTATTATCGTAGCCTGAGCATACCAAACGGAGTACAGAAATGGAACTGAGCTACTCTTCCACTGATATCGCGCGGATGGTGACAAGGACCATATTCAAGGCCCGTTCCCGATTCATTATATTGCTAACTGATTATTACCACACCTTTCGTGGCCTGACTTGTTGCTTTCCGGAGATTGGTACAGTTTCAGAAGTTTGGGTTGATTAACACGAAGTATCACCTCCATGGTATGGCGCGCAGATCGGTCCATATTCACTGATGCCGTCGGCGGTCGTATGCAATAAATGGATTATTCCACACCCTCGACCCTCCTAGCAGTACACACGTCTCTCGACTCATTGCCGCTTACGACGATGACGACCTTGAGTATTTCCATTGGGATGCTCGATTCAGAGCTCGACAATAAGAGCCCGCCCCCGCCACTCGACATCTCGGGCAAGCTGTGACGAATCGACAGAGCATACACGCCGAACAGCTTCGGTCTTCACGTAGTTCGGGGACATTGAGTGGCTCTGGAGCGACTCAGAGTACTTGCTCTACCAATGAAGTTTGGATCTCCAGCTTCTCGCGAGGTTCCGAGGGAAGGAGGTATACCCAGAGGACTCGTGATTCCTTCAGCAAGCATTTGACTTGGTGCATCGTTGTTCTGTCTAGGTGACGGGCAGAGCTGTACATTCAATGAATTATTGTCAATCTGTAGATCACATATGCAGCTGATGTCTGGCCCTGATTCCGGTTGAGAATAGCCTCAAATTGACCAGGGATATGAGGCGTAGCCACTTTCTGGTAGGAGCCACAAATCGCTCCTGGGAATTGGGCATTGCATTCGTGTCAACAGCACAACAGCTAAGTCAACGACCTAGTCTGATCTCATCAGTAAGCTCTTTGAAAGCAAAGTGCCAGATGATGTGAGCATTTGAGCTAGGCCACAAGCTCCTAGCCACATTTACAGTAGTACCAGGTTCACATGCCGCATCTCCGCGACTGCACTTTTCGTTCCTGGGGAGCTATGAGAGCTATGGCTTAAAACGAATAGTCAATATTAGCGATAGTCATAATCGACTCTAGATACCAGGCGTTGCGGAAGGAAGCAACTCAAGGTTGCAGCATTACAAAAACCAGGCGCGTAATTTTCATTCGCTCCAATGCGTCATGCTTAGCAGCGCCTTCGCGGTCCTCCAAACCCGCCTCCGTATCCTGGTCGACCATATCCTCCACCGTAACCTCCACCGTATCTTCCACCATGACCCATGCCAGGGCCCATGCCGTAGCTCATCCTGCCTCCGTGAAAATGTCGGCGAGGAGGTCCCCAAACTGGGACCACTGGGACAGCCACGGGCCTCATGTGACGATGGCGGGGAAAGGACATGCAAAGACCCATAATGATGGCCGTCACTGGTGAACAGGGCGATGTTGCAAAGAATTGGGGTTTTGATTCACAGGTGACTGTCAATGTTCACTGGGAAGAAGGCAATTGTGAAGGTCAACGCAGATGTCAACAGTGGAAGATGTCTACCCGAAGGTGAGTAAACCAAATACTTTATACCCCATAGAAAACTCCATTAAATCCTGTATGAAATGATCAATTAACTCATCTTGATCCGCTGGTCGTGTGCGTCATTCATTCCACGCGGAGTCTGAGTTGTGTTCCGTGGTTCATCTCGGGTGAAGACTGAAGACTCCACCGGCTACCAAATGGACTCGGCGAGTCTGGCGGAAGAGTATCATGTTCTGTAGCCTTGGAGAGATAACATAAAAATATAAAAGAAGAGAAACGATACGATCCTAAGTCGATCCGGTGACAATCATAAAAACGAAGGGCGTAATGAAGGGCGTGTAGCCTTAGAGCGGGGGTTTCCCCGGGCTGGCCTGGCCGTTAGGCCATGGCCCTTCATTACGATGGAAAAGAGCAAACATTGAATGATAACCCATCAATTCACCGTAATGACCGGCGCTGTGACAGTATGGTATCTGAGACTGGTATCAGCCCTATCCTATGAAGGGACGGCCGCGATAGCTAGAGGGTTTCCAACAAAGCCAAATTGCTCATCGACCTTACACTTCTTGCTGTGGTATGTAGATGACAGAAAGATATTTGGCATGACTAGTGTGCCGTTGCGATGGCTCGATTGACTAAAAACACCCACCAGAGAGGGAACGAGTACACGACTATGCCTTTGGATGTCAATAACCAATACAGTTAGGCCCAAGGTCTTTCCAGTGACGAGCAAGAACTAGCTTCGAAACAGTACCTAGAAATCCAGTACAGATACGAGCACTATTAGATAATGTTGGCTACTAACGGGCCGTTGATTCTACTTCTGCATAGATGCAGGGAAGAAGATGGTTGAAGAATACCAAAAGCATGCCCATGGGCATGTCCGTATCATTTACGTCAGACATCAACTCAGTAGAGATACTTGAAATCCACCGCCCCATCGCCCGTACGAATCCGTCGGGTATCCTCCTTCTCTCCATTCTCAATCTGCTTCTTGATCTGATTCTCACGTCGCAGATAGAAGCCAAAGCCTGCCACGGCCACCTGAGCCACGACCAAAGCCCCGAGCGAGAAGGAATTGCCCAGCACGTAGGGAGATTCACGATAGATCTGTCCGGCCACGATACCCGCACAGTTGCCCATGGTCTGTTGCAATCCAATCTCCAGGGCTCGCCGGTACTGAGGCGCGACGTTCACGTTGATCCATGCGACATTCAGCCCAACGCCGGTATATGTGGTGATTCCAATGAGGAATGTTGCAAAGTATTGTACTGCCCGGTTGGACACGGTTAACAGCAGGATATAGCCAATCATGCCGAAGATGTTGGTTGCAAAGATGAACTGGAAGTTTATTAGTGCCATGCGCAACAAGTTTCATGGGTCTGCATACCGATGCAAATTTGGAGTATCGATCGGCGCAAAAGGCCACGGCAATAAAGACCAAAGCCGCCCAGATGTAGACTGGGACGGTCAATACGTTGCTCATCAAGGAGTTATAGCCCATGCCTTTGAGAATGGTCGGCAAAAAGGTGCTGAATCCATAGAGCAAAATATCCTGGCAAAATTGGATGAGGCCCGAAAAGAACAGCTTGGGGTCGCTCAGCGCAATCCGCATCTCCTTCCAGCTGAACTTTTCGCTTCCCATATACTTGCGACGCTGCTCATTGCGGACGCGCATCATCCATTTCTCTTCGTCGGTCAGGAAATAGGCTTCGGCAGGGTTATTGGGCAGGCCAAACCAGATGAGGATCGCGCAGATGGCGCTGAAAATGCCTTCGATGATGTATACCCACCTGCAATGAGATCAGTCAGACGGTAAAAAGGGAAAATTGACCAGACGACAAAAGCATACCTCCAGCCTGCCTTGCCGGCAACACCATCCATATGGAGGATAGCATACGCCAGCAACCCACCAACCGCACCGGAGATGGCCGCACAACTCAGCAAATACGAGACCCGCTTCGCCTGCTCCTCACGCCGATAGACCATAGTCAGGTACAAGTTGAGACAAGGAAAGAGTCCGGCCTCGCACGCGCCGAGAATCAGACGCGTGGCGTAGAGAGCGGGCACGGACTGGATGAAGCCGGTGAAGATAGTCGTCAAGGACCAGACAATACATAGGCCCGTGAGGATATTCCGCGGGGTGAGCTTCTTCATCAGGACAGCCCAAACTGATTCAAGAAGCACATAGGTGACGTAGAAAATGGAGACGGCGGTGGCGAACTGGCTGTCCGAGGCGTGGATGTCTTCTGGCATCTTTGCAACCTTGACATTTCCTACGATTCTGTTAGTGGTCATGGGTCAATACGAGATGGGCTCCTCAGGAATTGGTACCAATGTTGGCGCGATCGAGGAAACAGGACAAGTAGGTGAGCATGATGATAGGTACAAAGGCAAAATCGAGCTTCATCAGGAGCTTTCGCTCCATGACCGGGTCGAGCTCGACGTCGAGTGCCTCGCCCGTTGATGTCTCTAGGGTCATCTCCGGGTCTGCTTCTTTCTGGACCGAGAGCCTCGAGTCCATGGCAATGACTTCGTCGGTTTTTGGGTGGTCGGCCATCTCATAGCATAATCCGCGGGAGGGATGTGGACTGGTTGACTGAAGAGCGATGGTAAAATATAAAAGGCGTCGACCGGTTTCCCACGGGTTGATGTTTCTTGTCGTGGCGGAAGGGCCCATGCCATGCGAGATAAGTTCATAATACAAGCGGGGAAGCGGAGCCGTTCCTATCAACGATTAAGCATGGGCACGAAACTCTCCCCGTCTTCACCAACAGTCCACACGATCATCAAACTGGTTTGGCGTCGGGGCACAGTCGTCGGATTGGGTGGGCCGATGGGGACCCATCGGGCCGATGATAGTGATTTGGAGACGTGGGTAGGAGTGGAGATGACGAGTATCGCTACTACTGGACACATGCGACCGATGAGATAGAATCCCCGACCAATGCAGGGCTGATCGGCAGGTTCTTGCCACCAGCAAGCTTTCTCGGAGGATGACCGTGGCCCGGGTTGGCAGCCACAGGGTCAACTGGTCAAAGCCCCCTGCCAAGTGTAAGACACCGTGGAAGTCGGCGTTACCGGTCCTCTGCAAAAGCTAGTCGAGATGGGGGACGAATTAAAGCGATTTCTGGTGCACCCAAATGTTCTCTTCGTCCACCCGGACAGTTTCTTGGAGGAAGACTCCGTCGTACGAGGCAGTTTCCCCAGACTCGTCGGCAAGTGGGCCCCGAAGATAAGAGACGATCAGCAGAACCCGGGATGGGACATGAGGAGGAGGAGGAGTACTCGAGTGGGAGTAGTTACTATGGATGAGTACAACTCGATGTGCCGATAATAATCTCCGCCTACTGGGGAGACCGAAAAGGATATGGAGTGTCTCCGCATCTTGTCTGCATCTTGTCTGCATCTTGTCTGCATCTTGTCTGCATCTTGTCTGCATCTTGTCTGCATCTTGTCTGCATATTGTCCGCCAACTTAGTCACTTCACACTACTGCCAGTACCCTCACCTACTACTTGGCTATCCTTTGAAACGCCTCTGGCCCTACGCTGTAGCATTCGAGCAATTCCTTCTATTTCCATCATGGGCAGTGTGAATCTCCCATCCTACGAAGCCCGCCTGGCCTGTCGCCGGAACCAACTCACCAACACGTCCGGCGTGGCACCCGGCTATCTCCAAGCCAACCTCCTCATCCTCCCATCCCAACACGCCGCAGACTTCCACGATCTCTGCCTCCGCAACCCAGTCTCCTGTCCACTCCTAGGGAAAACAATCACACCCGGAGATGCCCACACCATCCAACCCGCCGGATGCATCCAATGCCCGGATTTTGACATTCGCACCGATTTCCCCCAGTATCGCATCTACCAGAACGGGAAGTATCTCGAGAGCCGACGCGATCTCCTCGACGTTTGGACATCGAGTCACGTCGGGTTTTTGATTGGATGTTCATTCTCCTTTGAAGATGCCCTGACGGCAGCGGGTCTGCAACCGCGCCATCAACGTACCGGCACTATTGTCGCCATGTATCGCTCTCATATCCCCCTGTTACCCGCGGGGATTTTTACAGATGGTCACTGCATCGTGTCGATGCGTCCGTATCGGCCTGATCAGATTGAAAAGGTGCGTGCGGTGACGAGGCCGTACTTATCCACGCATGGCGAGCCGGTCGCTTGGGGGTGGGACGGAGCGAGGCAGCTGGGCATTACCGAGATTGATCAACCGGATTTTGGGGAGCCACAGGTCTTTGAGGAAGGGGAAGTGCCCGTTTTCTGGGTAAGACCTTTTGCTTTTCGTGATCCGATATTTGAGACCTCATCTGATATTCGGCACCCAGGCTTGCGGTGTCACTCCACAGATGG
>JAXQJV010001083.1:0-10299 GCA_037042255.1 Penicillium sp. PG106-07D
CGGATAAGGATGAGGATCGTTCCTGAGGGCGTTGCCAAGCCTCTCACTCTGCTGACTCCATGGGTAGATTCGATCTGCCAGGTCAGATGTCCCAACCTGTGCATCTGCAATACCGGGCAGTTGGCTGTTCCTAGGCGAAGGCGCCATCTCGCTGGCGGAAGACCGAGAGGGACTGATAGAGCGGTGGGATTTTCTTGCTGAGGTTTGGATGTGAAGAGGAAGAAGGGAGATATCAAAAGAAGAAGTAACGACCTGTGGTCTCAGCCTAGTGGTCAAGTCCCGCAAGGCTTAAAGAGGGCAACTGCAAATGATTCTGTTGACTACGTGCACCGCGATTTCGTCCATATCCACGGGTTTAGCACTCAGAGGAAGCTATGCAAGCGAGACATTAATGAAGTTCATAAATCTTTCACTCCTAAGCATATTCTGGGTAGCAGCTAAGGTTGAAACATTTCAAAAACAAGTCATTTTTCATCAACTAGCTATATGCAAAATGATTGTTGAGTGAACAATTAATTGATTGACACTCTAAGCGCATAGTCCAAAATTGGAGCTGCATCAGGCGACGGCACGAGCGAACTTGCGAGTACCAAGACAAACATCGACAGTCCTGATCATTTCTTTCCAAGAGGTTTCTTGTCTACGGGCTTCTCAGCAGCGGGCTTTTTGATAGACCCACGAGAAGAAACCCGGGTAGTCTGCTTTGGCATTCGCATACGTTTCTTAGCCACATTCCGGCCGGCAGCTCCATGCACATCATCATCAACTTCATCATCCCGGTCGCTGTCCCTTTCTCTAGCAACGTCATCGTTGTTGCCGTTCTTCAGGTGTCCACCACAACGCTTCTTCTCCGCGGAGCGCCTCCGGGCCTGCTCAAGGACCTCCAGGTCATAGGTTGGCAAGATCTCAATGTCAGGAAACCGAAGAAGACTGTTCCGCTCACGATAGGCGGAGATCTGTGCCAACTTCTTATCGTCTTTGGACATCACGGCTACGCCGTTTGCCGATTTGGCTTTCTGATTTCTCCTGGTGTGTTCTTGCTCCTGCACGCCTGCCAAATAATTGCGAATTTTCTCCACAATATCCCGGATGTCCTGAAAGGTCTTGTCGCGGCCGATCTCACGCTGAAGCCAGGCAGGAGCTGGTGCGATGATGGCTGTGGGATGTCTTCGCCCATTCTCAAGTAGTCCAGCCGGCGCAGGCTTAACCTCCTGACCGTCGTTCCTCAGGGCCTCGCGGCGTCTCAGGCGCAGTTCGAAGCTGACCACATGGCCCCAGTCCTCCATTCTGTCCAGGGACTGAAGCAACAGCTCGCATTGCGTAAAGGGCCATTGGGCGGCCCGATACCTTGCTCGCTGGTAGTGCTTGCGACAGTACCACACCCAGACGTGATCCGGGAAGAGCTTGGTAGACGCCTTATTGCGCCCGAACAGGTGAGACACAATCTTACGAAAGTGAGTCCCATCGGGGCTGGGGCTCATGTGGCATGGCCTTGAGAACTCGCAAGTTGGCGCAAATGTATCCAGGTCGATGTCCCGGTCCAGGCTTTGCTCTGCATTGTTCTGTGGAGCAACTTCACGGGGAGATTGTTGCTGGCCATTCATTTGAGGCACGCTATCCTCCAAGGTCGCCAAAGGTTGCGAGGGTTCGTTGATCTGCGGAGGCGAGGATTCCAGACGGGTTTGATGGTCAAGGGTAAGGGGGCCATTATCACCCGTTTCCCATGCATGATGGAACGGCTGGCCGAAGTCGAGTGAGGAGATTGGTGGCAATTGGTTCGGGTGAGTTGAAGATGGGCGGCCAACCCAAGGTCCGGATGGCAGACGATGAACGCTCATCGGGGGAGGGTTGCTTGGGACGCTGCCATCGAATCGAGGTGACGAGGACTCGGTGAATTCGGAAAGAGAAACCTCGTGGTCATGATCATACTGGCTGTAGAGGGTACGCAAACGTCCGTTTGTAACACTGGGGAGTGGACGGGAAGGAGAGAGTTGAGCTTCGAGCTGAGCGTTTCCGGCCGGCTGAGCCCAAGGGTAGCCATAATCTTCAAGGTCGGATATACCGACCAGGGCATCTGGCACCCCCGGGAGCTGGGTGTCTTTAGCCGGTGGGGACATCAGGCGTTGATGGAGATATGGGGAGTCCACGAGGCACGGTGCGTTGTTAAAGACGAGACGATGATAGTGAAAATGAATCGAAGATTAATGAGGATTGGATCGGTAAAGTTGCAAGATGGGAGAAGGGCGAGGAGAGGAGAGAGGAGTGGACAGGAAGAGAAGGTCGAGGGAGGCAGACGCAACGAAGGGAATCTCCTTCAAATGGGCAACACCTCGCTGAAATTAGAGATGTTTGCATGGGTGCCTTTATGACCCTATCACGTACGCCGTTCTCATTATCTAGGATATAAATGCTCTAGGCTTGCAAAACAACATTTCAAGCAAGCTATACAAGCGAAATAGTGAAGTTGACGGATTCTGTACGAGCTGGCATATTCTTTGGGTAGCAACTAAAGTCAACACAGATCATACAGGAATCAGTTCTCATAAACTGGCTAGATGTAAACTGATTGTTCAATAAAAAAATTCAATCAATCAAATACTCGAAACATATGATTCAAAAATGAAAGCGCAACAAGCGACCAGATATCACTTCTTCTTGTCGTTGGCTTCTTGGCCAGAGGCTTCTTGATCGCACCTCGGTCAGACACTCGGGGTAGTCATCTTCTTCCGTCCTTTGCCCTGATGCTGATTACTACGAGTAGGTCCGGACACCTGCTCGACATGATCCTCAGCCAACATCCTCCCGCTCATCATTTGGCCCCGCGCCCGTCGTGGACTGGCCACACCGTGTATTTCAACGGATCGCCAGGTTGGAGGCGAGCAAGTGCGAGGTCAGCCTCCTGCGCAAACATCATGAATTCGCGGCCTTGAATACGCGGACCCTCCAAGAACATGGTCTCAATAACCTTGCCTGGGACTTATTGAATGGCACGATTTTGAAAGTCATTCTCGTCGATGTAAACATATGCCAGAGTTGCGTTGTACTCGTCAGGGTCCAGCAATCAATTTCCCCAGGTACATTAAATTCAACTGGACGCTGGTCAAAGGGCACATGTCATCGGCTGATCCGCTCTTCACAAAAGGCTTGTCAGGATGCGGGCCGTAGAATTGAAAGAATGGACCGGGCGTGGTATAGGACTGTGGGAGTAGCTCACATTGCGTAAACGGCCACTGCTGAGTCCTATACCGGGCACGTTGGTAATACCTCCTGCATACCACATCCACTCCGGAAACAGCTTGGTTGACAACCTTTTACGCCCGAAGATATGGGAGACAATCTTCTGAAAGTGGGTACCATTAGGGCTAGAGCTCAACGAACACGGGTGCGAGAATCCACATACTGGTGTGAATTCCTCAAGGCTTGGGTTGGGAAGCTCGTGGCTGCGGCGCGAATTGTCTTCTGGGACGGTCGATTCGAAGGCCCAGGGTAAGTTTATTGCCGCGGGAAATGGAGATGATGATTGTTTAGAGGAGAGTCACAAGGTATATGCTGGCTCAGGTCCTTGGACAGAAGGGAGTGCCGGTTGTTGAAGGTGTTTGGGGACGAGAGATTGGCCCAACTTGACGACTCCACAAGAAGGTGGCCATCTCCCGGAAGGGGGTTTGTAGGTACACTACTGTAGCACTGGGAGGACGGCGCTCAGTAAAGCGGCGAATAGAGAGACTGTGGCCGTGGCTATCGAAGCCGAAGGACAGGTGACTGTTTTCATAGATGATGTGAGCCCCGATTTCAACGTGACGAGGATGAGTAGAAGTATTGCGAGGGTCCTCCTCGTGCCTGGCCTGCTGGGCCGAAGGGTAGCCACGATCTCCCAAGTCAATGTATCTATCGACTTGGAAGACTTGCAACCCGGGGAGCTGTCTATCTTCAGGCTGCGACGCCATCTGATGTTGATGGCAAGAAGCGAAGCAGACGAGATGCCAGTAGGAACCATAAGTTGGTCAAAGAGGAGAGCTCGAGAGGGACGGACGCAATGAAGGAAATTTCCTTGAAATGCGCAGCACTTCATCCATATTGGAAATGTTTGTGTGGGTGCCCTTGTGACTCTACTACGCCCTAATTAATATTCAAGGCACAATTGCCTTTCCGGGTGCAAACTTTGCCTCTACAGACGTCTCCTACTCCTCTGAGTGAGCCTTTTCCCAGCCAATTTTCTACCATCAGCCTGAGCCTCGGCCTCATACAGCGCCTGCATCAAAACCAGCACCAGAACTAGTACTACTGTTACAGACTACCCCATAGTTAACTTTGAAAATAGCCATACAACACTATATCTTAGGCCCTCATCAGCTTCTTCAATCAACTGACTCGATTCAATCATGAGGGTCTCCGCCGCCATCACGATCCTATAAAACCACGCATTTACACGATCCGAAGACATGACAGATTGGCTGGAGTCATAGCATAGACAGTGAGAGCCAGCTTATTGTTTTTGGCACTCACGACCCGACTGCTCCAGACTCGGAGCCTGAATTCCCTTAATTTTGTGACAGTATTTCATTTCACCGAGCCATAGTCGTGAGTGACGGATATATTTGAGAAGCGTATGCACCGGCCAGGCCAGCTGCCTCCTATATATTACCCGTTTCGCATTGCACAAAACTGCCAGTCCTCCTACCGCTGCACCGGAGCCACAGCTCGCCCAACCTCGGTTCCCATTGCATCAACTCGCGTGCGAAGGCTCGATGCCTCGTATAAATAATTAGATCTCCCCCAGTGAGCCGGTCAGCAAACCTTGTGCACCACGGACTGGGCGAACTCCTATGGCAACCGTCCCAGCTCCCGCAGACCAAGTGAGGCAGTCAGGGAGATGGTACCTGGATTGCAATTTCCTAAGATTGTGTCGAAAGTTCGCTCCTCCACAACAAGCTGACGGACCCGAAAGATAGCCATGAGAATTCCACACTTGTTTGCGAGTTATCACAACCATGCCACATTTTGCCTCCCCAATATTGAAGGCACTTTCGGAAAATAATCCCGCATCTGTTTGGCCGCAGAATGGCCGGCACCAAGCTCTTGTTAGACCAGGTCTGAGTGTGGTAGCCCCATGGCATCTGTCTATTATGTATTTTGATGACCAGGGCATCTACAATTTCACCGTCCACATCGACCATCACGGTTACTAGTATGACTGGGCGCGATATTGCTGGCGACACTACCAACATGCGAGGTAACGGGCCAAGACCTGGCCATTTATGCAGTGCGAGTTACTCCCTCAATCCCTCGATCGTATGCAGAGCTGGGGTCTAGTGGAAAATTCTGAACTCCGCTTGCGTCGCCAAGAGGCCCTGGGGGCTGACGGGGAGGGAGAGCAGACCGCTATTACCGGGCGCACAACCAACGGGCGCCGCGTCCTGTTGCCATTCCGGCTCCTGTTCCTATTATGATGGAGGGGCTCAGTGGACGTTGTGTGAGCTAGATAAGCTGGAGTCTGGGGTGTATGGGTCATCTTAAGGACTGCCTCGGTAAGTGGAACTCTTATATGCCTAAGAAGCTCCTCTAACACGTCATTGCTTATCTTCACAGATTATCAAAGTCAGTGAGGGTTTCTACAAAGACACTTAGACCATTCTTATACGCTTCAAAATTTCCGAGACCCTTCATGTCCACCACAACATCTCGAATCTGCTAAGAGGAGGTGCGCAATTTTCAAGGCACGTCAATTCCAACACAGTCATCTCCATGATTCCTAACTTGATTTAGAATCAGGTTCTCAAGTCAGGGAGGAAACAGAATAGTTATACAATTCAAAATCCGAGACAGGGTGGCACGCATTTGGCCCATGCTAGGAGAATGGACACATAACGACATCTTTTGCCAGTGCATTCTTGTGGCCTGTATCCGAGGCTCTGTAAGGTTCACTTCCGCAAAGTTGTCTCTCATCTCTCAGGGGGAAACAAAGTCTCCACAAATCTGTTCACAGACTATGTTGGGAACTATCTCCGCGCGAAGCATGACCAGGAGCACGCTAATGTATCGCATTTGATAGTGAGGAAATTCTCTTCCTTGTGTTTATCCCCTCAATCTCTTTCTCCTACCCTCCCTCTCTCAACGCACCCATCTGGATTCAATCCTTCACAATCCTCTGATCATCCCTATCAATATCGTCTCATTTCTATCGACGCACACTTCCCCATATATTTCACGCATTGCCCTCAGCATGAGATTTCAGCGCCGGCAAGATATAGTCGGCTAACCGGAATACCAGACGCTTAAGTCGGTGAATCCGACCCTCTCCCTATCGAGCCTGCCAGAATCTTTGGTCATTTTCGCCTGTCGAACATCACCTGAATTTCCTATACCAGTTGTCTCACCGGCCTTTACATCCACAAACATGTCACATCTGCGTCCAGGCAATTGACGTTCGGGGACACGAGACTGCCATGTCGGCTTATCTGATCTCGGTATTCACAAATCTTTCTGTAGTATCAGCCGTCTGGATATGAACGGCAAGAAGGCAATGAGAAAGTTCGCGACAATACATTGTACTTCCTTTAGTGATAAGCCAGGAATCAATATCCGTAAAAAATAGTGTGACAAATTTCTGGGCTCTCAATAGCATTGACTAGTTAACTAGCCTCATAGAGGTGACTAAGACAACTGAAAAATAGAATTAGCCCGTCTTTGGCAAAGTGAGCTGAGCTAGGTATTTCTAAACTGGCATACATGCAGTAGTCTCATAACATAACTGGATCTTCTTGTAGCATTTTCCACTTCAGCTATGCTGACAAGCTGACTGAGCTTATCAAACGCCCCATAAGCATTCGCGAGAGTTCAGGTTCTGCAGAGAAGCGGGACTTGCATTAAAACCCTCAGCCGCTAAAAAGGGTGGCGTACGAGAACGAGTCCCCGTAGACCAATTTCCCAAATAGGATGCGACACAACATTCCCAAGTTTCGCGGATTGTCGGGTTAGAACATCAAGCTTCACGGCAACTCAAAGCCGAGTGTTAAATCCCAGCCGTCCCCCGTCTTGTGTTTCTCAGTGGCCTCAAACTCCGCTCGCCGTAGCATTGTTAGGTTACGGGAAATTGCGGGGGTGAAGGATCGCTGCGGCGCTATTCCCAGCCAGGAAAGATGACCGCAGATTCTCACACGGCTATTACTTAGTGGCACCGGGTTTTGGTGATGAATTATGGATCATGACAGTCTCCGCTGAAGGCCCCGCTATTTCGGGGCACTGCCCAATTTCTACAGTGCCATAAGCAACGTGGTTGCAGAGTACGACCGCACGGCAAGGTAACCGCTGATTTCGAACCCTGAGCACGTCGCTGCAGGATTATAAAATGTCACGCCTGCACCCGCCGCAGAAGGTGGAACGCAAGCTCTCTACAGCACGTTTACCACACTACCAAGATTCTTGTGAATTCTTTCGCCATGGTGTACGCTGCCTGGACCCTCCTCAGCTTCGCTGCTCTCAGCTGCGCTGCCGCGCATAAGCGCGCGGGTTCAGCATCAGCATACAGCTCCAACTCTGCCGGAAACTATAAGCTCTCGCCCATTGCAGCCCCCGTACAAGGAAGCGGCTCCCCCGGATCAGAGTCAACCTGGAAACTCAGCATCGATGACACAAGCTCCGGCCACAAGCAGACCATTGTGGGCTTTGGTGCGGCAGTCACCGATGCGACGGTGACCAGCTTCAACACGCTATCCAGCTCCAACCTCCAGTCTTTGCTCAATGATCTGATGACTAGCGCTGGCGCTGACTTCAGCCTGATGCGCCACACCATCGGAGCTTCCGATCTCTCAGGAGATCCTGCATATACCTACGACGACAATGGAGGCTCCGCGGACCCGTCCATGTCAGGCTTTAACCTAGGCGATCGCGGCACCGCGATGGCCAACATGCTGGCCACAATGAAGTCGTTGCAATCCAAGCTGAAGATCTTCGGATCTCCCTGGAGTGCACCAGGCTGGATGAAGCTGAATGGTGTCATTGACGGAACTACGACCAACAACAACTTGAACGATGGATACTTGAGCGGTGGCACTGGAAGCTCGGGGTACGCCAGTGCTTTCGCGGACTATTTCGTCAAGTACATCCAGGCATACGAGATCCTTGGGGCCCATATCGACGCAATCACTATCCAAAATGAGCCTCTGAACAGCCAGGCAGGGTACCCCACTATGTATGTCTTTGCCGACGAATCTGCGCAGCTCATTCAAAACTACATCGGCCCTGCTCTTTCGAAGGCCGGTCTGAACACGGACATCTGGGCCTACGATCATAACACGGGTGAGTCAAATTCAATCAATCCACAATCCGAGGCTCAAGCTAAGTTCCTCCAAAAGATGTGCCCTCATATCCCCAGACCGTCCTCAACGGCGCCGGACAATACGTCCACTCAGTTGCCTGGCACTGCTACGCCTCCAACGTCAACTGGACCGTCCTAACCCAATTCCACAACACAAACCCCTCCGTCAACCAATACATGACCGAATGCTGGACTCCCGCGGGAACCTGGAACCAAGCTGCCGACTTCACCATGGGCCCCCTGCAGAACTGGGCATCCGGCGTCACGGCTTGGACGCTGGGCACCGACAGCTCCGACGGCCCGCACCTCTCCAGCGGCGGCTGCGATACCTGCCAGGGTCTTGTCACGATCAACGGGGGTAGCTATACGTTTAACACAGCTTACTACATGATTGCCCAATTTAGCAAGTTTATGTCGCCTGGTGCGATTGTGTTGAGCGGTAGTGGTAGCTATACTTACTCTAATGGGGGTGGGGTGCAGTCTGTGGCGTCGCTGAATCCGGATGGGACGCGCTCAGTGGTTATTGAGAATACTTTCAGCAATGATATCTATGTTACTGTGTCGACGCAGAGTGGGCAGCAGTGGAGTGGGAATATTCCGAGCGAGTCTGTTACGACCTGGGTGCTTCCAGCGGTGTGAGCGTCATCGAACATCGTGTGAGATTGTTGGGTTAGATTGTGAATAACATGTTTTACTCATTTATGTGTGTCGCAAAAGCCTTACCAATTCAAGTCAGATATGTTCGAAATAGAAGCAATGTTCAAGCAACCCAAGAGAGTATTTCGTTTACGGTTCTACAGTATCCGTCCCTAGAACCTTAGGGCTAGATTGTCACGTGAACATCTTCCCAAAGGGGGACGAACACAATCTCATTAGGAAGGACACCAAAGGCGCTAAAAGAATTTGAAATAATAATGCAGTAATAATATATACTTTTTGTTCTATCATGTAAAGGTCATTATCGTAGAGTCCAACTCCCTATGTACAGAATCACACAAAAACCAAGAGTATGTGAGGGGGAGTTGGTAGGGATCAACAGATGTAGATCTTATGAACCCCTATTTTTATCCAGAAGGAAATGAAGCCCCAGCTAAAAAATCATGGGCATGCAGGGTAAGAAAAATCGCTAAAAGGACAAGAAAGGTTGGTGAAGCAGGTATCATCCGGAAACGCCGAGGAGTATGCAAACGAAGGAAGGATGAAGGCAAGAGAATAAGATGAATCATTGGCCAGCACTGGCAAGGGAAGATTGCAGTGCTTGAGTCAAGGCTTCTTCTTGACGCTTGCGCTCCATCTCCATCAAGTACTGGGCATACTTCGAGCGGGGGTTGTGGATGCCACACTCGGTCTTCTGCTGGCCCTTCCAGCGACCAGAACGCTCATCCTCGTTGTCAGCGACGGGCTGGGTCGAGTGCCAGTCACCAACGCTCTTGTAGCCACGGTCAAGGAGCTCGTTGTATGGGACGTTGTGTTCCTTGACGTAGGCTTTGACTTGCTCGAAGGACCAGTTGGCCAATGGGTTGATCTTGATGAGACCAGCCTCGTCAACCTCGATGACGTCGAGGTCACCACGCTTGCCACCCTGGCTACGGCGACGGCCAGTGAGGACGGCGTGGACATTCATCTCACGGTAAGCACGCTGGGCAGGCTCGACCTTGGCAACCCAGTCGTAGAGCTGATCATCGACCTCCCACAGGCGAGAGCCGTACTTGGCCTCGAACTCAGCAGCAGTGTCAGCACCGAGAGGCTTGTACACGTGCACGTTGTTAAGAGGGTAACGCTTGCGGACCTTGTCCACAAGAGCGAGGGTCTCAGGGAAGTGATGAAGAGTGTCCAGGAAGATGAGGTCGACCATCTGGGGCCGGGGAACATCCAGCTTGGACAGCATGTCAAGGGTGACAAGGCCAGTCAAGCCAAAGGCCGTAATTAATCAAAACAACATTAGCCATGGATTGGACCTGAAAATTACAGCAATGAAGAAAAAC
>JAXQJV010001084.1:0-10356 GCA_037042255.1 Penicillium sp. PG106-07D
ACTCAATGTTCCTTCCTCAGTATAGCTTCCAATGATCATTATGGAGGCGAGCAGCCAAAGCCATTTTGACTAGGACCGTGATATGTCTGACCCCGAAGTCAAGATATCAGAGCCATTCGCTGCTATTTCCACTGACTGTGACTTTCAATCCGATGCTACCAATAGACCAGGAACGAAAACGACCTGGCAAGATGACCCAGACAAATCACAAGGCCCAGCATTCCGTCATGGATTGGAAGTAACTAAACTACTGTAGCACTAATTTCGCTACGTTCTCCACCTGGCACCTACAGCTCTTCAACTTAATACACTTCAAGAATACTAGGGTTATTCTGGAAATCCAGCCGAGCCTGAACAACATCCCAATTTAGGGCACAAAACGAGCCAGATCAGACCAGACAAGACATCAACGATCATCGACACCAACGGTGTCAGCTCCACACCCAGAAACATCATTTGCCCTGTGCCACGTCTGAAGTTCTGAACGCAAGGGGGAGGAGCTCGGAGAGGGGAAAGAGGAGGACCAACTGGCGGTGAAATCCGCCACGATCTAGCCCACCACATCCAGCCAACCCGCGTAAACCCACTTCACCCGCTAGGAATCCACTCAATGAAGCCCGCTAAGATACCCTTGCCAAGTTGCCAACCCGCTAGTCTGCTAGCTTGGCGGAGCGCTACGTGGTGCAGGCCACCGCCAGTCATCCTCCGGTCGGATCGTCGATCGGCGGGCGCCTGCAGCAAACCCGCAGCGACGAGGCCTCCGCACTGGCCAAGTGCCCTCTGGTGTTCAACTTCCCAAGCTCTTAGCGTGGTTACACCACGACGCCATTCCTGACTGGAGGATTCCTGACGGAAACCTCTCGGGCCCTCGCACGAGAGGGGGGATTTCCATGGGAGAGAGAGGGGCACGCTGAGTCTGACCCTCGTCTTTTCACCGGCGATTCGTCGGGTTTGCATCCTCTTCGCCTCGTTCGCCTCTCTTCCGGGTGTCTAATGTCCGAATGATCCAGGGAAAGTCTAGAACCTATCAGGTAATTCTCTATGCTATTCTAATTCTACAGTATGTACTACAGTACAACAATAATAATAGCTCCACGGTAACTTCGTGGTGATCGGGGATCCGTATCATCGCGACGGAGATCCACAGAGTCGTTCCTTGTCCCTGGTAAAGTATATTCATTTTATGCTTGTCTTCTACGCGAATCTTGAACTACGACTCTGCAATCCTCCTCGTCTACTACTTCCCCTCAATCCTACCGGAGTACTCTCCGGAGTGGGCATGGCCCGTGATTTTGGCGCCCGTGAGCCACAGCGCTAGAGGGTGCAGAGGCAAGATGAACGTGCAGTCGATCTTCTCACGGGACAATGCAATGCGAGGTTAAATCGGGGTCGCACGGCCCCAGGCTCCTTCATCGCGCCCAGATCCTCGGCTGCGTGGTGCGTTGTCATTCGTGATGGTGTGCTGATGCGCTGGTGTGGCGTGAATTTGTTTTGTTGAGTGATTTTTTTCTCGTTTCTCGTTTCATTTGCTGAATTATGACTGATGTAA
The DNA here is from genome assembly GCA_037042255.1 of Penicillium sp. PG106-07D. Classification (NCBI taxonomy): domain Eukaryota; kingdom Fungi; phylum Ascomycota; class Eurotiomycetes; order Eurotiales; family Aspergillaceae; genus Penicillium; species Penicillium sp. PG106-07D. The sequence continues at coordinate 1,550 of JAXQJV010001084.1, forward strand.
AGGCTGGCTTGCGATAGGATACTTTGGATAATGAAAGGGGTCAGAACTGTGAACCTGTCTGGCCAGTAATGCAAGTATACCTGGTATCTACTACTGGGTGGCCAGTAGCCACCAATTGTGACTTTCGCACTTGGCTGCGTCGTATCTCCGGCATCCAATGCTTGTCAACTTCGGCGAACTAATAGAGACAAAGTGGAGTCTTTGGCAGAGCCATTCAAAGATAAAAATAATGATAATATACTCGGGTTACATATGTTCTAAGATGACAGCTGAATGAGCTGGATCCAGGCTTACCGTATCTATTCCGTGAACTAACGGGGAGAATCCTCCCTCGCTAAGACCCTAACCGTGTAGAATACCTCATGAATCTCAAGTTGACCTGATGCAGCTAAGTGCTAAGTAAAGCCATCGCTGAATGAAGCCTTGTAACGGGACGAGTCTCACCAAGTTCCTCCACATCACGGAATACTAGCTCCGAGACCTCTGCGCCGGACGTCAGCCTAATCCCAAAGCTAAGCGCAACATGACCGCCCAGCATTCTCCCCTGCAATTTCCTCCCTCCTCAATCCACTTTGTTTCGGTACGAGCGAATTGCTTGCCTGTGCAACACAGACTAAGACTCCATGTCCAGGGATCCTTGCCATACTATTTCTGATGCTGTCCTGTGCTACGCAAAAGTCCTGTTGTCCCACCTACCCCCCTCTTGTCCGTATTGGGGTGAGTGGACTACCATGAATCAAACGGCGATGCAAGAGGGGTTGGATAGTAGGTGAGGAAAAGTGGAAGACGGGATGCCTAGGAAGAGTAAAGGCGGCATGCGTGAGAATATTGAAAAGATACTAAGGGTACCTCGATGTTTGTATACCTGTTTAGGCTACCTTATTCAGGACACGAGCCAACTCCCTACCCCAAAATATATATCAACAACCCTCCTTAAGAACTGAAGCATTAAGTACATAATTATGCACGAAACCATTCGCACGTGTAGCACTGTAGTATGTATCGCAATACGCGTCCGAGGGACTGTCTATAACATAGAGAAAGAAAACAAACCCTTTTCTCAAGTTCCGGTCCCGGCCGCTTTGCTAAATCACTACCTGGTACCTAAATCCCTCCCAATCAACTAGCAACATGTCATCGAACGGCTAGTGTCCCCGGATCATCTAGCATGCTGCGCGTAAGCCCCATCGCGCATAGCGCACTGCGCACTTTCTATCCCGTCCGTTAAACTTACCATGTCGTCGGACTTGGCTAAGACGGCACAGTGATGGAGGGGCACCGGAGCTACGGCCTTGCAGAACCCCCCGTCTCCGAATCTCCGTACCATGGATGGATCGCAAGCTTTCAAGACCCGTGGGAGCAGGGCTGCACGGACTGGATGGGCTCAAGTCCGCCCCGGAGCTGCAGGGCAATTTGCTTGCTGCAAGGTACGGATATACCTGTCGATCATCCTTCGGATAAGAATAGTATCGCAAGAGCCTTGTAGAGTATAGCGGCCTACAAGTGGTTAATTGATGAGATGGACCTACTATACAAAGTACCTTGGAGACATACGATCAAAAGTTCTTGGATTATCGAGCATGATAGGTTGACGAGCAGGAAACTCCTCAGCTCGTGGAGCCACCCAGGACGAGGTGCCAGGTTGGAAAGATCAATCATTCTTTAGGTAAGTTCAGGAATAAACCAAATCACTCGAACGCCCGGAGAATAAAGGGCAAACCGGTCAATCTGATGATCCGTCATCCCACCCTCTCCCTGTCTTTACAATAGCTGGACATAATTACCTTCTCCATTGTCAATAATCAATAATAGTCAATTGAACAAGCAGATCAAGCACACGACAGTACAACTCATATCGTCCCCAACGCCCACCCGAACGGCCGATCAGCCTGACATGCGCGATTATGTACGGAGTACCCATGTACGGAGAACATACTCCATATGCACTCCGTAGATAGCGTCCCTCACCCCCTCGTCCCGCGCCGGTCCGCGACGATCAATGCCAAAGCTTGGGACCCATCGAGCCGGTCATTCCCCTCGGATCCTGCAGAGCCTGGGCCATGCTACGGCCATACCACCAGAGACTAACACTAAGTAGCCCTTGGCAGTCCCGGTATCGGTTCCGGCTCTAGTCCGTCGCATTGTGGCTGCCCAGTGCCCTTGCTTTGCAGCACTTTTGTAGCTCTGCACACTTCACGGTTCAACGGACGGTTCAGCGGTTCAACGGTTTGGATGGCCGGTTGCCGTTGATACATCATGTCCGGAGGTTCGTGGAGCGACCCCGTGATAGGGTTAATGAGATTGATTCATTGACTGTTGTGCTGTGGATCGAGGTCTAGGCGGTTATTGGTTTCTGGATATGAGTGACTATCCTGTTTTTTCATACAGATTGGAGTGGAGAGGAGAAAAGAAATGAAGGAAAAAAAAAGGAAAGGAAAGGCTGAAAAGTCATGCTTTTTGATGGGCCAGAGGATTGGTACATTCGGACATGGTACGGAGTACTGTACAGGGGCATGGAAGACGATGAAGGATTATTGACGCACTGTATCTGTTGTTCATTCTGTACAGTATATTTCGTATAGAGTACAGAGTACCCGGTTCTTAGCATTTTATCTTCCGTGTCCATCAAAATTCACCCTTTGCCATCGATTCGGCGCTCCGTGGTTACTGTTACTCTCTTCCTAAGTTCCTCTCCCCCGAGGCCCGAAAGGCAATCGCCAAAACTCCGTAAAGCTTCAGACTAAACGGACTTTACCCTCTATGCAGTAAGTCTGTACTCTCCGTATTTGTACGGAGAAGAGTCAAGACCTTGATCAATGATGACCCTCTGGGCCCCCCGACTAGCTCGCCTGCTAGCGCCTGCTGCAGTCTGCGAGTGCGTTGGGGCGGTTTAGTGTCCGCGCTAGGTACATGAACTAGTCATCAGTCATCAGTCGGATAAAGACATTGACTGGCGAAAAGAGACTGGAGAAGGGAGAGAGGCTGGGGCGAAGGACGTGAGAACCAAACAACAACGCAAGCCAGCCGTTCCTGGTACTGGCTCCACGCCCAGCCTCCCCGGCTGGCCCACTGGTGAGGCCGTGATTCGATTGTGTTTTGATTCGATGTTTGATTTTGGGAATTTTTTTTTTCTACGGAGTACTCCTCGCCTTTATTCTTTGTTTCTTTTCTTGACCTTCTTCCCGCGCTTTGTCAATGAGAAATTACGTTAAGTATGATTACAGTGAAGGGTCAACATGTCCAATAAATGCCCCCTGGGGAGAATTCCCACCAATCGCGCTGGCAAGAACTACATACTCCGGTAGCAAGGATGAATGCTTACTTCCACGTCGACATCGTGGTATGGGACTGGTCGATTCCAGCGGATCCTCCGGTGTGACGGTCCTTCCACGACGATAGTTGATTAGCGTTCAAGTGGGCTGGTCTTTGCTTCTTGGCCCCATTCACCCGGGCTAATCATCCAGTGGCATCCACTCATTATTCCCCTCCCTCTTGTTTTCTTGTGGGTTTGACTTTTTCCGACTTTTTCTTTTTCCTTTCTTTGCCTCCCCCTACTGTACGCTGTATGCGCAGCGGGTATCGGGCCGTCGATAGCGAGCTGCGGGCAGGGATCTGGAAGCAAACCCCGGCCTCCGAACTTTTTTGTGAGGAAGTTAGTTCACGAACTAGCGTACCTGCCTTTGAAGAGGTACCCGGTGGAGCTTGCTTTGTCTCTAGGAATAGTCTCAGCGTATGATAGGATTATTGCAGGCAGTGGTTCTTCTCGTCGTGCGTCGTTCCAACCAGGAGCTTCCTTTGGTAGCTCTGACCTCGCCCTGCTAGAGTGGCTATTAGCATCTCGCGTTTTCTGCGGAAGGACTTCGTAACCCTCGAGCTAGAGTTAGCTGGAAGAGCTCTGCGACGATTCTCCAAGGCGGGGCAGTTCCCGTTCCTTCCCGATCGCTCGACAAGATGGTCTCCTTCTCAGGCATGTCCACGGTGGCTATCTTAGTCGCTGGTGCATTTACTCTGTCTGGTATACCCCATGTCTCGCTTCTGGGCCTAATCAACCTCGTCCAACGAGGTCTGTGTCAGTGCGTGGTCGGCTTAACGCCACGACTAGGAGAACGTAACCCACCGGGGGCAAATCTTGACGGAGCAGGGAAGAATCGGGAAATCCATCAATCGATCGGCCCCCATCTCGCTCGATGAGGGGAATATGCTACTCTAGACGGAGTATGGGAAACAATGTGTAGAGAATGCTCCGTATCCCGTATGTTGTCCTAGTTACTTGCCAGGGTGCTTGCCATAGTCAATAATGGAAGGATTGGCAATTGATAGTCTCCCCGCCTTCGGTCGGAAGGCGACAAATAAAAAGAATGCCGATGAAAGATTCGTCATATCAAAGAATAGTATTCGTGACAGCTCACTACGTAACTATACAGGTCTATAAAGGGAGGACGATAGCAAACAAAAGCCAAGATAGGCCAGCTCTACGAAGGAGGTAGTTATTGGTAGTTAATGGATGGAATACTTTGCTCCGAAGATGCAATACTACTTCCTCCTCTATATCTCCGTATGTCAAAGCCAAATTCAACTCCAAGCCCCTGTCACTTTTGACATCTGTCAACCTTGTTCGCGGCCAGATCGTCTAGAGTTTTTTTCTCCTTCATCCCTTTCTTCCATCCAAGAACAGCAATGTATCATCCATCTCCACCTGGATTGGTGCGTTAAACTCGAAAGCATTTGAGAACGATGTCCATCTCCCACCGGGCCACCGCTCTCCCGCCTCGGCAGCACTACTACGTGCCATGCAAGGGGGTATCGCTATCTGGATCAATGGGATCAATGCAAAACAGGCGGTGTATCCAGAATGAGGCAGTAAGCTTCGGCCAGCAGAACGAGGAAGTCAGAGACTCGGATTTTCTTCCCAGTCTCCCCGTTCACCGTGATGTTTCGAGGTCTGCGGTAAATTGTAAGCGATATCCCCTTGCTGGGTGATTGTCCGCGCTAGACAAGGTTGCGCGATCAACCTGAGTTGTCAACAAGAGACTCGTCATGGTCATGATCACCGCCGGGGTTTATGGGCTGGTAACCATAGGGCAGGATCTGTGTTTCGGACAGAGTAGGTTTGATGAACTTTGTTTAATGTACGAGAGTTACCTGGCGGCTATTCAACGTGTTGGCTTTACTGAGGAATAGTTGGTACTCACCAACGTCATGGAAGGTTTTATGTACGGAGTGTATACTATGGAGATCCTATCTTTGGCCCGTTACCTCACGGTCGGCCCAAGCCAAGCTGTGGTATCTCTCGTCTAGACCTCCACATTTACTACGGAGGAATCGTCAATGAATGATGTGGCCTCCTAAGCAACCGGAGGAAAAAAGACCTGAACAGGGTTCCTGGACTAGAAAGACACTATCTCGCCCATTCATTTCGATCCAGGCGGACAGGTCTTCAATCGACCTTTTCGGTAAACGCCCAGTTATGGAACTGGCAAGGATCCCAAGAGAACAGACCCTTGATCGACTCAAGCCACCCGGTGCGTGGTGCCTTCTGAGCCACTGATTCCCCCCCTTCCTCTTTCGCCATCCCTTGGGTGTGACGCGCCCGTGACTCTCGGACCGCGTTATCGTGGAGATGTTTTACTGAGATTTCCTTTTCCTTTCTCGTATTCATTTTCGCGGTGCGATTGACTAATTCTTCATCACGGGGAAAGGCTGGATAAGGAGAGAGCAAGTCTCTGCCCGCGATAGGGAGAAGTGGAAATAACCAATACCCATAGTCACCGTGACGCACCGTGACGACTGAATCAGATCAATTGATTGGTAGTAGTGGAATTGTGACCCCGAAGCTCAGGCCACAAGGGCCCAGGCCGACGGCCAGCGCCTGTTGGTACTGGGCAGTGGACTCAGTGCCTAGGCTCTTTACGCCCAGAGCCAGCCAATTTCCACGCCAGAAGTTAAGAACAATAATTATCATCCACTAACTCTGGGTGACCATTGAGTCCTTGACGGTTGACCTGCTGGCCCCCTCTCGTCGGCTATAGCCGTGCTGGATGTAATTCCCACCCCCGGACTCAACGATCGACGGGCCGCGCGCTGCGTATCCGAGGCTGACCCAAGATATCACGGAGCATGGTCGATCGGCCGTGGAAAGAAGCAATTAGTATTTGCTATGATTTGTGCAAAAGTACAAGATACACGGTCCAGTTGATGCGTGTATAAAGGACAATACCTTCTTCGATGTCGATGAAATTGATAGTTATGGAGATGGGCTGGTGGATGTTGGAATTTGGAATTACATAGACCCATCTTCTGGGGTTGTGGATTCTCAACAGAATGATGATGGGAGTCCGTGTGCCTCTTCAGGATGGCGAGCGTTAGTGCTCTCGTGTGGGTTCGGTGTTGGCCAGCCTAGTGCCCTCGCTCTCGGATGAGCTGTTTTACCCTGTCCCCAATGCCCCCTGGAGCTGTGGAAACTTTTTGAGAGATTGATGTCTTGAGGGTAGTGTCTGTCTGTCAAAGCAATTAATCTAATTGACCTAGTTATCTACTCAATTGCTTTGTTGATCCTCGAGGCTCAGCACATCCATTGGCCCCCTAATTCTGATCGTCATCCATAAAACTTACGACGCCATGAAGATGGAGTCTTCAGTTGTCCTTCTCATGGATCTCCCGCTCTTACACTAAGCATAGATGAAACCCCCGGCCATAATCGACCGTGCAGCCGCCGGACTCTGCAGGCGCTATGTCTTGCACGGGGCCCCGTCGATCTCGAGTCTCGACTCAGGAATCCATCCTCATTGTGTAGTGTAATGGAGTAAAGAGTCAGCTTTTCCTGTCTAGATGTTGTCTAATATACACTTTTGCAGTAGTGGATTGTTCTGTATATAGTGTTTGACTGTTTGTGTTTCTCCCCCAGTTCTCCCCGTTCTAGGTATCCCTGGTTCACGGTGGGGACCCGCGCTCGTGGAGAGGCCGTCAACCATGGCTCATCCCTTCCGGAGGAAACCTCCCCGGTGATTTGCTACGAGTAATGGAGGAGTATACAACTGGACATTTGCTGGGTATGAGATACCGTAGCATCGAAGCACCATTTGATGGGAAGACTGGAGTCTTGACTGTATGTCTGGCATCGTGCCTGATCTGTCTTGGGTTGGCCAAAAAGATATTGAGTATGCTTTACTTACTGTACTCGATACTGATCTTCTGTTTACCTATACTTTCTATAACGTGATAGACTCTTCATACCTTCTTTGCGACTGTACTCCGTACCTATCACATCTCCACCGGTCTTCCCTAGTCTCTCCGTGAGTATTATGATTCAAGTGCGTGGCGGTAGGGATCGGACTCCACCCGATCACAGCGGGCCTATCCCGGGCGATCAGCGCTTTGCTTGTCACACAGACCAGGATCTCCTCAGCTTGGTGGGTCCTCTTTGCTGGTCTCTTCCTCTCCGGCCCTGGTCTTGTGGATGTCCCTGCGTTTTCTTTTTCTTTTATTTCGCATCATTTTTCATTTTATCATTATTTCTTTTTCTTGAGTTTTATTCTGCTCTTTTTTTTCCCTTTAGGGATCATGAATACACAGTATTTCCCACTATTTAACATATTCTCATTATAATCATTAATTCCCTATGAATCTTAGTCTAGCTCTATATTACAGTATTAATATTTTTTTTTTTCATGATATTCAACTTTCCCTATCTCGCTAGTCTCCTCTTCTGGATATTCTCGACCCTTGCCTGTCCTTGCTTGGTGGCGGTTGACTCGATCGTAGAGGACTTTTAGTTGACTACTCCTCGGCTCCACCGATGTTCTTGTGGTGGAAACCTCAGGACTCACCCAGTGATTCTTCTCCCGATACTCCACGATTCTCTGCCAGCATTTAGCAGCCCTCCCAGCCACCTTGAGAGACTGCATTTACCTGGCTTCCAGCTTCTTTTTTTCCTCTCCCTCTCTGTCTCTCTTCCCCAGCCCGTTCCAGCCGTTCCTCTTGCAGTGCTGCATCTCTCACCCCACATTCCTCCCCTTAGTCATCCCAGTCACCTGCTTTTAGCAGCTCCTCCACTGATCGCCTTTCCCGTCCTGCGGCTCTCTGATGTGTGCCTCGCTCAACTGATCTCGCCTTCTTCTCTCTCAACTCACCTCTCTCTCTTTTCCCCTCCTCCTTCCTAAAACCCACCCTCCCCCCTCCCCCTTGGGTCATCTCAAACCTCCCCAAACCTGCAGAGGGGATGCGTTTGCTGCACGCCAGCCTCTTTCTGTAGAACCCTTCGGTTTCTTCGCCCCCCCTTCCCTCCCGCGCTGCGGCCTTATTTGACTTCGGCTGTTCGCAACTTGCATGAACTCACATCCGCCTTTTCATGTTTATCACGACCGTTCATGAACATTGATGCCCCTGCTCTTTGATTGTTGATTGCTGGGAATTTCTTCTGACTTTCTCTGCTCTCTTCTATCTGCTCTGCTCTGCTCTTGTTTTTCTCTCATCCAAAAAAGCGTCCCATATTGGCTATTCCCCAAGTCCCGACTCTTTTGCTGCTTGGCCCGCATCTGTGACCACCCAACAAGCTGATTGCAGCTGCATATTCCCCCTCCTCTTTCAACCAAGGAATCCAAACAAAAGAGGAATTCCCTTCAACTTTGATGGTTACCTGGAATTTGCCATCAGACTTGCCTCTCTATCAAAGCAATTCCATCCTGTCGGACGCAGTGCAACCGTTGCGCCCACCTTGCTCTTTGATCATCTAGGTCTCTTGAACCGGCTTGCAGGAATATCCCCCATCAAACCCAGCCCAACACAACAGTCTTACCTCCTCCCCCACC
>JAXQJV010001085.1:0-10263 GCA_037042255.1 Penicillium sp. PG106-07D
ATAATGAACATACCTACTAGAGCAAATGAAGGTGACAACCCTACTGGTTAACAGACTGTTAGCTTTGGAACAACTCGTTGAATTGGAGAGGCCAATGAGTCAGAAGCTCATGGATCATACCTCCGATGCTCTACCTAAGCAACTATTGACTGAGAGTGGTGTAGAAACAGAAGCAGAGTTAGGCAAAATATATTCATCTTATATAGCTGCTCAATTCTGATGGTAATTTTTTTTTGCGATGCAACCTTAGCCGGGAATTCTCGCAAGAGAAGTCCAATTCTGTTCGAAGAACGCACCTGCCTAGGTATTGTCAACCCTAGGCGGCCAAATCCTGGTTAGTGCCCTGTATCATATCCTAGTTTGCATTTGAACTCGAAGACTGGTCCGGTTCAAACGTTCCTTGTGGCGTCGTGTGGTTACATTTGCGACTTTATAAGAGCCATTTCATGCGCGCGTCTCCATCTATCAGGTGAAAAACGGAACGTCCGAACTACCATGTCCGAAGTTGTGATTAGATGAGAGGTCCCAATTTCTCAGAATTCTGGGCAAAACATCATCCGCGCCTCTTTGTTTTAATTGAACTCAATCTGGGCGGGCCGATCGTGGTAATCGCGGTTGCCCATCAACATTCCAATGTTGAGTGGGTGTTAGACGCTATTGGTGATGGACGACCTCTGATTTTTCAGCCGGGGGAGGGGGGTCAAGTCAGTCACACTGAGCTACAGCTCTGATAGTCGAGATCACATCAAACCCTGTGCTGTATTCCTCTTCTGTGTTCGTGCAGGCTAAGTGATCGCGCTAACTCGGGCACAGTCAAATTGTCCCATAAGGGTGAGGTTAAAACGGCTGGCGATCCTATCGAACCCGCCGATCACAATCCCCCGCTAGTCCCATAGGAGTATAAGGCCCTTTCCCGCTTCCCATTTTCTACATTTTGGTGTTTAGGAGTTCGGAGAGTCCGAGCTCCACCAGTGGCTGCGTACATGCATTCAAGATCATGTGATTCAGTATGATCTTTATGACACAAATTTAACCTCTCTTTCCGTTCACGAAAAGTTAATCAGACAAAGGCTATGGCATACAATGAGATCCCATAATGCCACACGATAAGAGGAGGGGGAATAAGACAATACACAGACGAATTCTTAAGTCTTCGGGACGGCCCAGCAATGGGTCTTCCGAAACCCTCGAAACACGTCGCATGCATCTTGATTTACCAACCACATTAGAAAACAGGACCACGGAATGTGGGCACTCAACCCCGCGGTCCCGGTGACAAAAAGGGCTTAGATAAGTAACGTTTCCACAAGGCTTGGCCGTGCGTGCCGGGATCCGCAGCTGGAGACAGGGAGCATAGCTAAGTAGAGGAATACCAAATTAAGCCAGCGAAGGGGCGGACGGCGCAAGAAGAGTGCAAACCAAAGCGAACATTACACTAAGAGCCCTAACCTAAAGGAAAAAGATCATTAGACAACTTGTCAGCAACGAAAATGACCTATTTCTTAGGACATCCCTCCAAGAATTCTCAATTCCACGAACAGTAAGGCCGGAACTACAGGAAAGCGCATGACAAATGACTCTGCCCAGATCGTATTTCCGTTTACCCCGTCCCCTTCAATAAGGTGGGGAGCGCATTTCGGCTAGACTCTGTATCCAGCGTTGACTGGGTATTAGGCGCTGTTGGTCACCGAGGATCTCCAGATTTCCAGCAGGGGTTAAGTGAGCCACACGTTCGTATTGAAATGAAACCCCGATAGTCAAAGGCTGTGCTCTTTCCTCTGTGTTCATAATCGAGCTAAGAGATCGCACTAACCCGAGCACAGTCAATATACCACATAAGTGCGGGATTAAATAGTCGATACTAATTTTATTTCACTAGGAGTAAGTCACCCGTTGGAAACCTAGGCCTAGGGCCAGAGGAGTTGCTGGAGAGCGAAGGAGGACTGTCGGTTAGGAACCATAATGGTCGATATTTATGGAAACTCGGGGAAGCAGAACGGTCAACAGAGGAGCCAAAAATGGCTCCCCTCCGCCAGAAGGGTCACGAGGGTGATTGAGGGTGAGCGAGGATGGGTCGCTGCGGCGGCTATAGCACGAATAGACATCGGTCGATCAATGGGCCCAGGCACCAGGCACGACCAACACGAAGCATGGGTGGCAGTAAACAGGCCGGCCGTGGGCTTTGGCACACGTGACGCCAAGACCTGAGTGAGCGGCGTAAAACGGCGTCAAAAGGGCCGTTTCTGGCCTCTCATTCAGTCGTGTCATGCATATTATAAGTAATTCTTGTATAGTCATTAAGACTAGATACTAACACTGATAGTAAATGTAAACTAAATAAAGCGATCGAACGGCTATAGCTATAGACGTACCCTGCTCTAGATATATTGCGGAATAAACTAATCATCGCTAAGTATCCGTTCGCCTTTGAGTTCAGTATGGGAAATGGTTGCTATATCTTTTGAGGCTCCCTATCAGATACCTTCCTCGCAGTGTTAGCCTTATCTCTCGCAGCCCTTCCTCGAAAGCCTCTCTCACCGCACTCTAGGTAGGCAACACGACAAATAATTCCGGAACTCGAATTTTTGTCTTTAATATAGAATCAGAAACTTAGCGCTCTACATGTTTCATAACCACGGTGCTAGTGCGATCAATATCATATTCTCGTCTAATATCAGTGAGCGAAAGTTCCTTTAACCTAAGTAGTTAGCCCTTTAACCATCTTCCATATGTTACCTAAAATTTTGCGTTAGAGAAGATCTATTAGCAGGTGTTACGGTCGAAAGCTGAATCAAAAGAACTTGTTGTACCATTCAACGAAGCAACAGAAGCTGAGAAGAAGAAAGAAAGTGGAGGGGATCGAGAGATCCTTCTTAAATACACTTAGCAGAATGCTCCTTACCGCCTTCCTGATTAGTCCTCCTTCCGATCCCATATATCTCTCTTCTGGTCCGTAACAGCAGGCTAGATATGTAACTCTCGCATCCAGATCGCTTTGCACTATGTTGGAATGCTAAAAATTACCTTTAAATGAGCAAAGCTTACCTCTATTTTATATTATAGGCGTTTAAGAATCAACAATAATGCATCTTTACACAAACGGATACTGTCAGCATATGTGGCTCGTACGACCCAGATTGCTATCTTGAATCATGCACGTTTACTATTCTACATGTTCCGCCTATCCCGCTTACCCCGCATACCTGGCTTATGTTGTTCCTCAACGTATTGAATTACTCTACCAGGTAGGAGACTACGTAACACTCCAAGATCACCTCGGATGTTCTTGATTTATTCATTTGATGGTTGATCATGTTTCTTGCATTATACATAATACCTGTTTTCCTAGCCAAATTGAACAAGTTTGACATCCCTTTTGATCTTGGATAGAACTCCATGGCATACTTGACCACTGCTGTTGACCTTCCCTGTTTCAACACTTCTGTCTAACCAGCCGATTTTGTTCTTCAATACGCATAAGCTTAAAGAATTACTCGTGTTTCTACAACACCCAATTGTGATGTACTTGAGAGGAAACAGAGAGACTGCTGTAGGAATTAGCCCTTACCTTGAATTCAACAAGAGCAGTAAAATATAATACCCATTGACCACAAAAATGGTGTATTGGAACAGTAGTAGTAGGTAGATACTCGGAAGAAGAAAATACAGTAGTTCCGCATGTATTAATCATTATTATGCCTACATAAATTGCTAGCTAGTCGCACTATAGCAACTCAGACCAGTTGAACCCCTATTGGTGCACCCAATGCTCCACTAAGCAGTATTTCCGACTAATTTTAGTAATTCAGACACCAAAGCATCCAGTGTTTTTGGTGCCGTCTGTCCATTCTGTGTCTATGATTTTTAGAGTTCGGTTAGTATTGGAAAGAATAACCAACTTAGAAGTTTCAGATCAGTCAATATTGCTAGGTTTTCAAAGGACAGTTTCCATCCATCAATCATTCCAAAACAGTATCACCACTGCTCCCAATATACAAACAATCGGGAAAATTGACCCTGGTAGAGTATTAGCGAGAAATGACGATGGCAGAAATATTTTCAGAGGCCTACCAAAAGCCACCATTAAACCCGCAGTAATCAGAGTTCATCCAGTCAAAGGACGTGGGCTCGGCTGATGCAGGTGTGGTGTGAGCACTGAGCTCATTTCCACTTAAACTCTGCAGAAGGATATCGACAACAGATTGTAAAGACCGCTTTGCCTGACCGAAGAGTTTGAAATTACCATCATTGGGACTATGCAAAATATCCATATGCGCAATGAGGACAGAGAAATGCTCAATAGTCTTGCGCTTCGACGTCACATCCAAGGTCTTAAAGCGAGACTGCATGGATGGCTGTAGAAGATATAGCGCAAGGGCTCCAGCTGCTGGAAGGGCACATGATGCTACCCTCCACGCTATAGATATGAAGCCAAGATTTGGGAGCTGTTCACGGTGAACCAATGCATCATTGACCCAGGCAAGGAGCTCACTTGTAGAGACAAATAGAGATGACTCCAGGGAGTGTCTCCAAGCAGCCCATTCAATGAGAAAAGAGGTTTGAAGGTAATACAACCGGATGAAATGCAGGCATTCTCTCTCTCGACGGGTTCTTTGCCCATTCCAGACATCGTGTGACGGTGTGATGAGAAAATGTGGGAGCTTTCCCCATGCGTCGGCGATATCACGCCTCAGACCCCTAAATACAGAGGTTAGTCAAATTTGGGAAGAGGGGGAATTGGCATAGCATACGTAATTCGCTGTGTTACATTCATCACCTTCCGGCCCAGGAGCAATTCTAAAGTGTCTTCGCGAATCATGGCTGTCAGGGTGGACCATCGCATGACAGCGCTCATTCGAATATGACCTAGTTTGTTCCATCCATCTTCATCAAGCGTTTCCAATTCGATACGTAACGAATCGCCTATCAGGTGGTATGTGCCCTCATCGATATCAAGGGGTAGATTAATACAACAGAATCGCCTGCTCATACGTGGTGGCCTGCCGAGGAAGGTAGCCAAGCTGATATCGATTCCATAGAGGCGGGAGAAGACACGCCTGCGAATCTCTTCCAGGAAGAAGGGGGAGTCTTGACCATCTTGGAAGTCCTCATGGACACCCGCAGCTAACAAAGCACCGGCAGCATCGTTAAGCCGGTTCCATGTTTTGAAGCCTGTATCAGGTTGTTTCAGTCTCGTATCATTTGAGTAAGATCTGGGGACCAGGACACACTTTGATCACCGTGAAGAACCGAATGAAATTGGAAAGTTTGGTAAAGAAATATAATGTGAATATCGTTGAGCACATCTAGTGCTTCGCAAAACGCCGCACATCTATTCCCAAGGAGAATGAGATTTAATCGTAATGCTTGCCTTTTCTGCTCGGTATCATATAGAATATATGGAGCACGAATCTCTGTCACAGCAATGCTAGATATTTCGTTAGCATCTCTGGACAGAACTATTGTGATAGGCTCGATTCACCCAGCCAGAGTCAATACCACGCCCAACGATTCCCAGCGCAAATTTGAACCCGTATATTGTTCGATAAAGTCCTGCAAATTCATGGAACGGCGAATTCTCACATTTTGACTGCTGTTTTCAAAAAGCGCACGAGACAGGTTGAGTAATCCAGCCTTTTGGTGTTCATCTTGTCGCAACTGCGCCAGCTTGTCTGCGATGGAATTTAGGAAAGGCTGGACAAGGAAGGCGCCAACGTGTGATTCAAGGCCATTGTCTTTCCAACTAGAGAAAATGGCATTCAACGATGCATCCAGGTTTGACGTGATAATAGATTCGAGCAAGTGGGTTCCTTCCATGATGGAGGCGCTGTTGATGGACTGGCTTGCAGAAAAGCTTGGTCTTTCATTGTCTCCTTCCTCGTCAACGCAGGTAACATCCTGTGCAGGGTCTAGAAAAGAAGTTGTTTGCTGGCGCAAGGTATCTAGCACTGTATTCAAGGACGATGACCCTTGGAATCCTGGGTTTGGGTACTGGCTGATAGGTAGGGCTGGTTGCATCGTCGCCAATACGGGAGCTGACGCAAATGCCGGCTGACATCTGCAGTGCATTAAACATCTATGCCTGGTGTGAAGTTTGAGCTGTGATAGAATGCTTACCGTGATCCGTGAGATGGATTTGAAGGCTGAGCACGCTTGAATGCATTCTTTCGGTACATGCACTCGCCAGTAATTTCCCTGCTCACACAGCGGGAGCACGGCTGCCGATGATCGCACGCCAGTTTGGAGAGGCGACATGGCTCACAAGATGCGACTCGTGGACGACGTTGCGTGCGACTGCTATGGGCGCGGCTCGACATTTGAAAGTTGTCCTTCTCTCGGTGAAAGCTGGCCAGAGGATCATGCGGGGGCTGGGATTTGGCGGGTTGCGGTTTGCGGGGGGAGGAGACTGGTATTACGAATACAGTCAACGCTTGGAGTAGGGCCAACGATTACAGCGACAACTGATGCTGGAGGTAGAAACAGTAATTGCTAACAATGTCTAAACTATTGACTAATTTTCATCTGGCTTTTTTCCCCAGGGGATTTCTCGTACGATTCCTTCAGCGAGGGTAATGACCCTTCAAAGGTCGGTTGTGCTCTCCCTTCCCAGAAACTCTCGACAGGCTGACTATCACCACCATTTTGAATCTCTACAGCCACTCTTTCATTCTCGCGCCACACTCGAAGAATATTCTCACCAACCAGCTTCTTTACTTGCTCATCCGTTGCACCACGCCGCATCACTGCTTCTAGAAGCCTCGGATATGAGGACACATCATTGATTCCGTTGGCAATACTCCCTGTTCCATCAAAATCACTCCCTTTCGATAATATCAATATGGATGTTTCAATCAATCGACTGAGGGGAGTCTTACCAATTCCAACATGGTCCCACCCAGCAAGTGATGCAGCATGAAAAATGTGATCCACAACGTCGTTCAAATTGGCATTTTCTGGGTCCGCAGGGCGGACAAATTTCTTTGCAAAAAATATCATGATAATTCCACCATTGCTGCGCAGCAGTCGAAGAACATCATCGGGTACATTGCGCATATTCTTTCCAACACTGTAACACCCAGAGTGCGAAAAGATTACAGGTGCCCGAGTCATAGCCAGGACATCCCTCATGGTTTGATGCGAAGTGTGGGAGAGATCGACCATCATCCCGAGACGATTCATTTCGCGGATAGCAGCACGGCCAAAGTCACTAAGTCCGTTATCCTTTCCTGTTGCGGTAACGGTCGAGGCAGCGGTGGCGAACGCATTATCGCAATTGTGAGTAACTGTGATATACCGTACACCAAGCTCAAATAGCTGACGAATAACGGCAATTGACGATCCGATTTGGTGCAAGCCCTCGGCACCGAGCATAGATGAAATCCGCTTTTCCTTGAAGCCTTGTAAAGCACAGCTGGCGCTAGTACAATACTGAAGGTCCTTATACTCGGCGATCAAGCGTTTCGCTACGTCGATTTGCTCCAAGGTGTCTCGAACGGAGTGCTATTGCTCTCGATGTCAGTCCTCAGAGTTAGGCGCGATGCAACTAGGGAAGGAAAGTGATACATTTGGATCATCAAGGTGTTTAATGCGGGGACACTAGTTGTTTTGTGAGCCACCTAGGTTCAAGCTTGGATTTATGGGATGAACTTCTCTTATACCTCGACGTACACGGACCAGAACTGTCCGCCTAATTTTCCCAATTTCATGCGTTTCAAATCCGTGTGAGATGCTAGGCCTTAGAGTAGCAAATCAGTACAATTAGTAGCCGCTGGCCTCCTGTCAGTCTCACCTGTGTCAAACGGGAGGTTGTCACCGTATATTTGATTGTTGAGCTGCAGTCGAACAAGAAAGGGTAGGTCATTATGCCCATCTATCAGAGGTGTCTCAGAGAGCAGTCGTTCTGTTCGGGTCTGATAGTCTAGTGGATCGACGCTTTGACCGTATCGTATGCTTGTGGTATTGGTGGCTATCCACACTCCGAGAGCAACAGAAGCAACAGTGATCACCTTGAATGGATTCCATATAGCTGTAGTTGGCGTGCGGCGAACCACCAACTGGCTTCGATTTTCACTGGTAGCATCCATTCTGCGGTTGGCGGTAGATTGTGATGGTATAGAGACATCTCCCATAAGGCCGAGCCTATCTGAGCCATCCATTGTTAGCAAAAGTAACCCGTATTAGGATACCAATAATATTCAATGTCCCTGAATTGGTTGACAAGAGAGGGCCTTGAAGAGCCTGCCAAGTAGCCAAACCCATCATTCATTTCTACACAGGAAAATTAGCGCCCTCGGAGAGAGATCGGCGAGATTCATCTGGCTCGACGAGAGCAAATCGAATGTAGCAAGTGTTATCAGTAATCGGCTCACACAGCACCGCCCGCTAATGCCCAATTGGGAAGGTAAATAGATAGGCGTGAAATTTAGATTGGCGCAATTGGTCGCTTTCTCCGCAGTGGGTCTGTCAATCGGAGAGAGTGCGGAGAGAACGCGGAGAGAGTATTCGGAGAAAGAAAGAACTTGGCGTGAGAGCACATTCTCCGCACATTGAGAGAGAGAGCAATCTTGTTGATGTTGCAACGAGATCGCATAGCTATAGAGTCTATGGCCACGTGCGTGGCAGTGGCTTGCGATACATAAGAATGCTCAGCGGCGGCTGGCGCCCTGGTTTCGCAGCGTATAGTTTTCCAAATATCAGTATGTTATCCGCAATTATTCTTTCGCTTGCCCTAGGGACTGCAACGGCCCAACCAACGGCGGGGAAAGGTCTTCAACTTCATCCTCGTGCGGATGCGCAAGCTGCTTTTATCGACGTCGCCGTCGCGACCTTGTGGACCGATCCCACTAAGCCACGGCCAGTTGACGAACCAGCTCTGACAAATCCTGTGGAAATCCAGGATTGGTTGAATTCCATGAACGTTTCTCAGTTTCGCGATCTCACGGACCATAGTCGCACCCAGACCCAAGCACTCTACGGCGCTCCCATCCACATTCTCCAGTATCAAAACGGATGGTACGAAGTGGCTGTTCCTGGACAACCGACGCCGAAGAATTCGCTCGGCTATCCCGGCTGGGTCCCTGCCAATCAAGTGTCGCTTGACGCAGGCTATGGAAAACTGCTGTCGACTAAGCCATTTGCCATGGTTGATAAGACTCCAAGAGCCGCGCTTTACCGTGACCCACATTTGGAATTGAAGTATGTTGAACTCAGTTACGACACACGTCTTCCCGTCCTCAGTCAGACCGGTGGAGCTATTCAGGTGGCACTTCCAAGTGGTGGATCAGCGTACCTGTCCACGAGCGACGTGACCGTCTATGACTCTGACAATGCAATCCCCTACCCTACTAAGGGAGACTTGGTCAAAACCACACAGATGTTTCTTGGTCGCCCATACTTGTGGGGTGGCATGTCCGGGTTTGCATTTGATTGCTCCGGATTCACGCATACCATCTACCATGCTCACGGCATCACTATTCCGCGTGATTCTGATGCCCAGGCTGATTTCACTGGACATGGCACCCGGGTTCCCAAGGAAGACTTGCAACCTGCAGATCTCATCTTCTATGCGAGCAACCAAAGCGACCCGAGTTCCATTTACCATGTTGCCATGTACGTTGGGGACGGCAAGATGGCTGAGGCGTACGATGCTGGTACGCCAGTCAGGATCACCCCCGTGCGCCTCGAAGAGGACTTTTGGGGCGCTGAGCGATTTCTGAAAGAATAAACGAGAGAGACTCTCCGAATGACTCCACAGCATAACCATCCCTATGAAGTCTTTAACTCGGAAATAAAAGATGTTCCACACTGGATACTGTACCAACTCCGTACTTACTACTCGATGGAGGCCCGGTAATGCCTGTCGCATTACCTCAAGACGACTGTTTTAGCCTCGAGTTAGGAAAGCATCACATCTGGAACAAATTATGTTAAACATCAGATCATAATGTTGCCCCAGGGGCGAACCACAAGCCTGGAGTTTCAAGCCTCCTTTTGAGTTTCCTTCCCGGCTAGGCTCGGCAGTATCAATTGATAAACGTGGGACAAGTAAGAACTCAGGTCGAAGTGGACACTGGCTGCGGAGAAGGCACCCCCACCAATCAAGAGTCAGACGATCCCCCTGTGAGGCGGGGCGTTCTGTCCGAGACCGCTCCGAGAGAAGCTTGTTATTGCTTGGTATATGATCCTCCGGGGTTTCCAATGTAACCTCAGCTTAATGACATTTGATAGACAATTTTATCCTTATCCTTCAAGTATAATTGAACA